>CM051270.1:59971410-60059410 GCA_027921565.1 Artemia sinica | reverse complement strand
AAAAAAACTTTCCGAAAAAAAAAGTTTTTCAAAGAAAAGTAAAGGCCATTTTAAACTTAAGCTCAGCAGATACAAACACCTTTTAAAATTCAAACTCAAAAGGACCTGGAATTACTATTAAAGAATAAATGAAACCCAAAACGAACAGAAATTAAATAAACAATCATAACAAAAACATACAACAAGTATTGATATAAATGAATAAATAGATCTTAAAGCGAGTAATGCTTAAATTGAATATGAAAATCAAGCTTGAAACAAACAAAAATCACCAAAAACAAGAGATTGGGTATGACATCCTTCTCTTCATCCTTCATTCATCCTTCTCACAGGCCAAAAGGAGTTAAGTTCACCGACGGGCAAGTCCTGCACTTCCATTACTGTCTGAAGAAAAGAAGAAAACTAGCCTTGTGTCGCTCACTACCGCCGATACAATGCACCATATACTAGGTATATATCAAGAGAAATTTCAGTTAAAGATATGTGGGAAGATTTTCGGGAGCGATTCCCAGAAGAGAATTGTTCGTCGCGCAGTTATGGAGAGAGATGTTGAGAGCGATGACGATCTCCAACAAAATGCCAAAGTCAGACGTGTGTGAGCATTGCGATGTTTTTAAGTTGAAGGATAGCGAAGGCTCCGCAACAGATTTAGAAAAACATGAGTATCAGTTTCATTGGCAAATGGCTGAATAGGCACGAATACAGCTACAGAGAGCCGTGAAGGATAGCTTTTCAACAAAAACTTTGGTTTTCACTGTCGATATGCAAAAAGTTCTAATACTCCCAATAATGCCTGCTGTTAAGGAGTCTTTTTCATGAGCCGCCTGGTATGTTTCAACGAAACGTTTGTGCCTGTAAAAAGCCGAACAACAGGGTCGGCTCCTCTCGCAGCCTATTGTATTGTCTAGCACGAGGCAACTTACGGAAGAAGTGCAGACGCAGTTGCATTAGCTTATCATGCACTTAGTGACGAGCATAGGGACACAGATGAATTCATATTTTATGCCGACAACTGTAGTGGACAAATAAAAATTTACATTCTGTTTTCTATGCTAGTGAGGATTTCGAACGAACCCTAGGCACCCGCCAAGATCACCATCAAGTATTTGACAAAAGGTCATACTCATATGTCTGCCGATGGACTCCATGGACTTATCGAGGCTAAAATTAGGAAGAACAGAAATGTTGAGGACTTTGGCGCTTTGAAGAAGCTGATGGAAGATTCCAGGGAAAATACTCGCGTCAGGGAGCTTTGCCTCAGTGACTTTCGCGAGTGGAAAAACGAAAAGTCCTCCAAAAAGAAGAAAGATAACCAACCGGTGCTGCTACAGAAAGTAGTTGAAGTTGTGTTCAAAAAAGGTGAATCCTCTATGTTTTATCATGAGGATTTTGAGCAGTAGCTTGTCTCTTACGATTTCCTTACAGTTGCAGCGAAGAAAGAACTTGGTAAAGGATTGCCAAAGTCTCTGACACAACCGAGGGGAATAAATGCCTCGAAAAAAGGTGAGATCATGACAAAGTTGGTACCACAAATGAGAGACCAGAGATCCAGAGAATTCTGAAAAAAGATAGCAACGGAAGACAAAGCGTCTGACCTCACTTTTGAGGGTTGTGAAGAACAAGATGGACTATAATGATGTTTGCTTTTTGAGTTCCTAAAAGTTTAATTGAAGTCGAATGTTGTTCCTGTTTTCGGGTCAGTTTCCAAATAACCGAACAATTCTTTCATACGTTCTTTTACATTAAAATAGTTGAAGTTATGGTTCTGAGAATGCGATACATAGGAGAAGTTTCTGCGCGATTTTGACCCCTGCTTTCTGCCTTTTACAGGTGTGGGTGGCATCAGAGGGTAGTTTTCAACATGATCTATTCAGTGAGTAAGAAAAAAATGTCGGTAAAAAGTTTAATAGCTGAAAACATTGTCAAAAGTTAAATTTTTTCACATTTAAATGAAAACGGCAAAATGGCACATACCTCCTTTTGGTCTGCCGAAAGACGTGAAAAAAGGAGATAAGTGACAAAAGTGCCAAAAGTAAATGGAAAGTTGGATTTTTGAAAGCACCACGTGATTCAGCACCAAAAATTACGCCTGGTCATGTTCAGAAATGATTCCCAGCAACTTATTTTCCTAGTTTTAAATTGAGTTATCACTTATCGCCTTTTGGTTTGCGACACAAGCCGATCTGCCTTAGCACCTTGTGTTTTCAGCTGCTAACCAAGCTACGAAAACTGCTGGGTTTGAGGCTTGTATTCAGAGTCTCAAAAAACACAAAATAAACAAAGAAAAAAAAAGTAGTCCGTAAAAGTTCAAACATAAACATTCTGTTGGTTGCCAAAGACAACTTCACAACAAATTGCTTCACAACAAGTGAAGCAATATCTTCTTAAGCTGTTTGGTGTTATTTGTTTTCAGCTTATTTTTACTCACGTTTCTCTTTTTTAAGTTTGCTATCAGCTATTACCAAAAACTGCATAAACACTTTTGAAGGTCTATTTCGTCGAAAATACATTCTTATGATTTTTTAAGATAAATATGGTTGCATAAATTTCCAATTAACCAACTCCTGCAATCATACCTCAGTTTCACTCAAACAGCAAGACATACGTCAATGTCACACTGCTTGCAACATCACCACATCGTCACGCTTACAGACATCGCCAATGTAAAAGTGCTAATCGCACTAATGCCCTCGTTATGTAAAACCTGTCTGTTTCTCAAGCCTGAAAAGCAGAAAAAGCGCTGTCTTTTTGCAGGTATAGCCTACATTGCTTGTCCCGTTGACCGTGCCTTCTGTTCTTCAGTTCCTGCATTTTGCTGTATATTCGTGCCTCCTGCCTCTGGTATGCAAGAAGTTACCAACTGCAAAACCTTTTACTTGATTAATTAAAAAAAAAATTTCCACAAAATAAGTTTTTTCAAGAAAAGTAAAGAACTCCATTAAACAAAAAATGAGCAAAAATCAAATCAAATAATCTACAAGCGTGAAACTACCACAAATCAGCGTCGATAAATCAATGAAACCAAAAACAAACAGAAATTACAATAAATAACCGAGTCAAACTCAAAGCTAGCAGAAATTAACATAAGTTGGGCACAAAACCCCTATGTCTTCCCAAGGCCAGAACAAAATTTACACTTTACTGAAAAAAATATATAAATGTTTTTACTTTTATAACTTTAAAAAATCAAATAATATTAACATTTTTGATTACTAAATATCAGTATATGTATATTAAGCTGACACTGTACATTCATTTGTATTTTTTCAGTAAAGTACAAATTATGGTCTGGCCTTGGGAAGGCATGAGGGTTTTGAGCCCAACTTTTGTGAATTTCTGCTCGCTTTGAGTTTGACTCGGTTATATATTGGTTCGTTAGACAAAGGTCTCAAATTTTTAGGCATTGCCTCAAACCTTGCCACCTAGCTTGCATGATATCTTTGTCAAAGGACTATTCAACGTGAAGCGGAAAAATTGCAAGATGAATTGTGTTTCCCCAGGTTATGCACTGGAATCCAAACTCAACCTTGAATCAAAAAAAAGGAGGAATAAAAGGAGTTAAAAACTGAACTCAATGGAAGTTGCCAAGTGGACTACCACCATACCATTCTGTGCTGAGGTTTCCTCTGCCTTTTATCGACTTGCTGGAATTGAGAGCATGAGTGAAATTGATGGTGAAGGAAGCAAAAATCGAACCTTTGAGAAGCGCCGAGAAAACCTTGTCAGTAATGTGGTCTCTGTTGTCGAAGACCATATTGATCCCTTTACATGTGATGAGGAATCATTCGTGAATATCATTTCAAATCAAGTCGTTGATGAAGCAGTGGCAAAGAACTCCTGAGTGCACGTGCTAGTGGTTTAAAAGCATTGGAAGCATACTTCGATGGAAAACCCAACCCCTTTTCCAAGGTTAAAGTAAAGACTATGGATTGCGATACAAAACAGGCCAAACGTTCAACGACCAAGACCGGTAGCAGCGTTTATGCTGAGTTGGAAGCTGTTAAAAGGATTTTGGTTACTGTTGGCACTAGTCAAGGATCTACGCTTAAGATGCTAAGTAAGATCATGCCACACGAACTTTTGCCCTACGCCCCAACAATATTTGAAGCAGTAGCTAGTGAACGTATTAAACTTCGATCGGGTACGAAGTCAAGTTTTCTTGAGTTCATTCACACCTCTGCAAGTTTAGAAAGTTGGCCTAGCAAAGTTTCCTATTAACACGGTCACGGGAACTGGTGTGGTGGTAGATTTCATGCCGTTAATCCAGTCGCAAGTGCCAGACAAAACCGAAACCGTTGAGAAATTTTCGATACGAATCCTTGCAAGGCTCTTAAACCGACTCCCAAAATCTACAACCGATGTGCACATTGTAGCTGATCGGAATGACGGAGTGTTCTGCCTTTTAAACCTTTCCGAGAATCCTATTGTTCTAAAAAAACAGTAGTGGATGTCATGAGCGGAGAGGAAATACAGTGACGAAGAGTTTTATCGTTACGAAGAGCATGGTGCTAGAAAACTGGGATATTTTGCTTATGCAGTCAGAGAGTAAGGCAAGACTTATCGAATGTATTTTTGAATTATGGAGCCATGTCTGTCTTTTCTGAATTAAAATTTACCATTTACCTCTCTGGTGGATTCAGTGATAGAATGAAGGTGCTAAAACTGGTCCCATCCAACATGACTATAGATCCGAGCCCGGACTACGAAGCGAACTTTTGCAGCACACATGAAGAAGCAGACACGCGTGTTGTTCTCCATGTTGCCGAATGCTACACAAATGGATGTTCTCAAGTAATTGTTGAAGCAAATGACACAGACATTGTTGTCATTTTGTTACAGAAACTATCGTGAAATATTCCTCTGCAGGTGTGACCAAGGCTATGAACCCGAGCTCTACGTTTAGTTCCGTGACAAAGTCTTTCCAATCCATAAAATTGTGAATTGAACATCGTGGGCTGTTGTAGAGTCAATAGGGCTGCTACATTGCATTGGTGGATGTGACACGGTCAGTTTTTTCTTGTCGAATGGCAAAAAAAACATTTGCTACATCTGCTGTTAAATCACAGCTCATTCAAGAAATTGCTGATCTTACACAGAAAGTGAGGAGTGATATCAAAAACATCATTATGTACGAGCCCGAAATCTTACGTATCTGTACAAAATTGGCTGTATCGGTATATAGCAAAAAACAGTCCGAATTTGATTTTCTCAGTGACCTTCGAATTCATTTATTTCCCAGAAAAAAAAAACTTGAACAGCTTACCCCCAACAGATGGTTCTTTCGTATATCACGTCAAGAGAGCTATATTTCAGTGGAGCATTATTCTTCAGGTTGTGATCCTAAGCCCTATATCTTCAACCCACTTGAGTTTGGCTGGACCCATCACGACAATTTAGGAGTCAATCCAGTGACTTCAGCACTGACCCCTGGCCTCCATCTGTCAACAAGGCTTCAACCTTTTGTTACTGTAAAACTGTGTGTGGTAAAAAGTGTCCTTGTTTGGGGATAAAGCCATGCGACATTCTTTGCGCATGTGGTGGGCGATGTGGTGCCGACAGCGACGATTCGGACGAGGATTAGCGGGATTTTTTTTTTTGTATGTTTGGGAAAAAACATTGGGATGTGCGGGAATTGTATTTTGACAGGCTTTACCTGTAGCTTTACTTACAGTACTTACAGTACTTTAATCATGTTACAGGTTTCAGCTTTCTGCTTCTGTCGAGCATGGTTCTTCCGTGTCCGTTTACTACCTTGCAAAGCTTCGTAGGTTGATTACAATCTGGATTTACAACTATATTTGTAAGAAAATCGGAGTTTATAGCAAATTAAATAGCATGTAGCAACTAAAGTTTAAACACGATGACCAAGTTAACACTACCGTTTGGACTCGGCGTCAAAATTTGGCATAAAAACATGTCCTGCAATACCATTAATAAAAAAAAAAAAAATTTAGGCCTACAAATAAGTAATTAGCCTATAAAAAACGAAGTTAAATTGGGTTGCGAAGTAAAGTTCATATTCGGATTTGGCGTTAAATTCTAGCATAAAAGATGAGTCACATCATCATTTGGACAAATGTATTTTTGCATATATTTTTAGGCCCACGCTTTTTCAAAATATTCTAGACGGCTTCACCGTACAGTTTAAGCTTTGAACTTTACGGCAATGTGAAGCTAAATAAGAAAGGTAAATTCTGGACAAGAATGAACAACAAAAAATTATTAGAAAGATCCGAGATACGTGGTTTAGTTGAAAATGAACCTTTGAATTTTGAGATTTTCGGGGAGAACCATTTTAGGACCAAATTGAGATGTCGCACCACTAAATCGGAGTGGTACAACCTTTAAAAAAAAAAAGTCTTTACACGTTTTATAGGCCGAAAAAGGGTGTTTTTTTGCTTTTACAAGGTCAAGCCATGATCTCCAACTTTGCCCCCACCCATATTCAGATTCAACGTGGTTGATTTAGTCGGAAACTATTGTCAAATTGACTGTGTCTTTCTGACCACCTCAACTCAGAAATAAACGAGATGCGCTTTAGTGGCTCCCGGACTAGATATAGCCTACATCGCTTGTCCCGTTTACCGTGCCTTCTGTTCTTCAGTTCCTGCACTTTGCTGTATATTCGTGCCTCCTGCCTCTGGTATGCATTAAGTTACCAACTGCAAAACCTCTTACTTAATTAATTAAAAAAAAAATTTCCACAAAATAAGTTTTTTCAAAGAAAAGTAAAGAACTCCATTAAACAAAAAATGAGCAAAAATAAAATCAAATATTCTACCAAGCGTGAAACTACCACAAATCAGCGTCGATAAATAAATGAAACCCAAAACGAACAGAAATTACAATAAATAACCGAGTCAAACTCAAAACGAGCAGAAATTAATATGAGTAGGGCTCAAAACCCCTATGCCTTCCCAAGGCCAGAACATAATTTGTACTTTATTAAAAAAAAAAATACAAATGAATGTGCATTGACAGTTTAATATACATATACTGATATTTAGTAATCAAAATGTTAATATTATTTCATTTATTAAAGTTTTAAAAGTAAAATTTCTTTAACTTTTTCAGTAAAGTGCAAATGATGTTCTGGCCTTGGGAAGGCATAGGGATTTTGAGCCCTACTCATGTTAATTTCTGCTCGTTTTGAGTTTGACTCGGTTATTTATTGTAATTTCTGTTCGTTTTGGGTTTCATTTATTTATCGATGCTGATTTGTGGTAGTTTCACGCTTGGTAGATTATTTTATTTTTGCTCATTTTTGATTTAAGGGAGTTCTTTACTTTTCTTTGAAAAACTTATTTTGTGGAAAAAGTTTTTTTAATTAATTTACAAGAAAATGAAAGAAGAAGAAAATCTAGAAGAGGAAGAATTATTTTGTGTAACTAAGAATGTTTTCGCCATTTTTTTTTCGCTGCTAGGGTACGGTACTTGACTTGAATGCAGTGAAGTCAGCTATAGTTCACGACTAGTTAGTCGGACCTCTTCTATTCCTTTCAAAACATTTGGATAAAATGGAGATAAAACTTTATCTAAACATTTGATGAATTCAACTATAGTTCAGTTGAAAATTATTATTAACCCATTATTTAGAGGTTGGTGTAAGTAGGGAGTCCTCCTAACTTTATTTTAAACACATTTGAAAAATTAAAAGATAATATGTTTATTGATCCTAGGATAATTGATAATTATTTGTAAATGGTGTAAGGGTGGTCAGAACAGTGAAAGGGGTTTTGCGCACGGCGGCAGCCGCGCGTGCGCAAATATTTTGACTTGCACTCTTTTTTGGCCTTGATTTGCACTTTTTTGACGTTGGCAGTTGGCGACCCTGAATGGTAAACCCCATGCCTTCTCATGACTAGAACATAATTTGCGCTTTACTGAGAGAAAAAAAAAAAATAAATGACCGTGGATTGTCCATTATAATAGTTTAGAAACAAATTTGGGCTATATATTTGCACATTAGTGAATGTGGGGGGGGGGGGGTTAAGCATTGCATATATTAAATACGTAACCTAACCTAGGTACCTTCCTATATATATATATATATATATATATATATATATATATATATATATATATATATATATATATATATATATATATATATATATATATATATATATATATATATATATATATATATATATATATATATATATATATATATATATATATATATATATATATATATATATATATATATATATATATATATATATATATATATATATATATATATATATTTATATACTCTCATAACAACTGCTACGTTTTGTTAGTTTTGTCCTTTGTTAGCTGTAAACGAATTTTTTCATACTTGCCCAAGTTCTTTCTAGCTCTTTGCAGCTTGCCCCATTCAAGTGCTAGAGCAGAGAGACAGTTCTTGATTTTGTCGGTCACCAAAACGAAGTATCGGAATAGGCTAAATGTCTCGAGTGTTTCGTCCCTGATGAAAACGAAGCAACTTGTTCTCAGGTCGTCAAGTGGAGTGCATGACTGGGTGATCCCCAGTGATTTGACTCGGGCTATCAAAAAATGGAAACAAGTAGATCCCTTCATTCAGAATTCGATACTAGTGGATACTTTAAATTTGGATGAGGCCGAGGACGATTAAAGCCTTTTAAGTGCGACTTTTTTTTTTATTTATGACTGCATATCTTTCTTCTTACTTTTCAATTTGTACGATTTGCCTGACCTGAAGACTATTGACACAATGTTATTTTTTTAAAACTAATTATTGTATGTTATATGTTTTCTTTTTTTTGGCAGCCCTAGTCAAATTTGAGGTGCACGTTTTAATTTACATAATTTTACAACTAAACCGGTAGCCGATTGCGTCATTTCCGTTTTGAACTAACATAGATTGTATTGGTTTTTGATTCCCTTGAATGCGAACGAGAGAGAATCCAGAAAAAATCAGTTCACACTATATGCCGAGTAAACGATTTTACCCGTAAAAAAATGTGCCGATCTGAAAAAACTCAATGCGCAACCGCCTAAAAAAAAAAAAGCGCCAAAATGGCAGAAATGCATTGCATCTGGCCACTTTTTGAAATTGTTAACCCTCACCTCCAAAAAGTGCCAACCCCCATTCAAACAAAGTCCTGAGTATATGCCTATGTGCAAATGTGAACCATGATCTTGGTAGTCATAGAAAAAAATAGGTTAGGTTGAATAGCACCCACTTCAACCTAACTTTACTCAACCCACTCCAACATTGGAGCCGCATGGCCTTTACTACTTCGGTTTCGATTAAGAATCAACCGTTGAATTTTTCTAGCAAAAATATGCCGAGTAAACGATTTTACCCGTAAAAAAAATGTGCCGATCTGAAAAACTCAATGCGCAACCGCCTAAAAAAAGCGCCAAAATGGCAGAAATGCATTGCATCTGGCCACTTTGAGGTCAAGTTGAACTAGAGCTCTTCGTTAGGTTCAACAAGAGACTGATGAAGTAGGATGGAAGCAAAAATGTACTTTCGTCGAACGAATCCAGCCTGAAACCTCAGGTTTGCTTGGATGTTATGAATTCCATCTAGTTTTCATCCTCGTGTAAATGGGCTCTTAAGGGCTGGGCAAACGTAGCTGATTTCGGGAACCGATTTCAGCATCAGTGGGAAAAGGATAGTGGCAAGAAACATTTGTTGAAAGAAAAATTTATGGCGCGAGATTTTCAAAACAAAAAATCATGGACACAAATATTCAACTGGAGTTTATTAATAGTTAAATGATTGATTTCAGCTTAGTTTCTCAGCTAAGTAGCGGCATCTTTCACCACAGACAGCTCTGGCTGAATATTTATTTATATCTCTATTTTTTTGTGATGATCATGCTAAAATTTTTAAAAATCGGCACCCATCGGTGCCAAAAACTAGAAAATTTTTTCAATTCAAATCGACGCCGATTTCTTTTAAAATCGTCGCTGATTTGGAAATCAGTTCCCGAACTCAGCTACGTGTGTTCAACCCTTTACTGTAAATAAGGACGAATAGAGATGGCTTAATATAGCACTATCGTTGTGCCATTATTATTCTTCGGTTGTTGGGCAAATATTACTAACAAAAGTAAATTGGAAAATTTTGAATAAGTGTAGAGGTAATTTCAATATGCGTAGATGTATCTTACTTTGTTAGGTTATTAGCAAAATATTGCTAGCAATTGAGACGGTATAATTCATCTTAAAGATACATTAATTTATTTTTCAGCTGGTATAACAAAATGGCAAAAGGAATTTGAATATTTACCATGCCAATTATTTTTGAATAACCAAAAAAAAAAGAAGAAGCATTACCTACCAAAAACTATTACAAATTCTAAATGAGATTGATTGAAATTATTCCTGACAAAAAAAGGTCACTGGTCCCGAATAAGCAACAGTAAGATAAAGCTCAATAGTTCTGCCCGGGGAAAGTCTGAACCTTTTCAGGTTGTTCAGTATTGGGGGCGTTTTTTTTCACTCATCAAATGTACTAAGATCTTACATCTTTTGTCAGAAAACGCTCAAAAGTGAAATCTTTGAACTAAGATCTTACATCTTTGATCATTTTTGTGCAAACGTCTTTCATCATTCTGCTCTGATCAGCGGTCTGAGAAGAATGATGAGTAGATCATCAAAGTTCTCTCATCTTTGTTGTATATGGCAGAACAGTGGCGGTCTTCACACTTTTTGCTAACATCAGTGAGCTGTAAGATCTTAGAACAAAGATGAGTTAAAAAACGATAATCTTTGCAAAAAGATGTAAGATCTTAGTGCTAAAAAACGGGCTTATTATTTTGTCACCATTTTGAGCCTTGTGTTTACCTACCTGTCAAGGTCTTTGTGTTATCAATCTTTGTTAGAATGTTCGAAGGGAAATCTTATTTTCAGAGAATTGTTTTAAATTAGTCGATTGCCCATACTGAATAATCTTTGGGAAAAAATATATCATTTTTATATAGTAATTTTAGTCGAATTATGAAAATCCATGTTTTATATACAATATTAATAAAATCATTGTACTTGCATTTTAAAGCGTTGCTTTATGATAAATTTTTAGTAATTTAAGCCCTCTTTCAGACTAAGTGTCACTCTATCACTGCCACTCCTAGTGGCCCACTCTTTGACTTTTAGTATTTCAATTTTATTAATCCTACAAGTTATTTATTGTTGTATAGTTTATCAATTTTTTATGTTTCTTTGGATCTGTGCCTTGTCTCCCCCTTCTCCCTTTCGATATATAGGACCTCTTTGTAATGAATTTTTGCACACGTGTTTGGTCTTACGCACAGTATTTTATGGCATTTCCAAATACTATTACCGCACTGAAAAATTAAAATGGTTACTTGTCATCTAAAAGAAGCCTAACCCAAATATTAACAAAAACAATTTATGGTGACTATACAAACCTTGAACAATTTGTTTGGCTTTCTGAAGAAGAGGTCCGAATGATAACTATAGTAATGTAATAACCTAACGAACAATGGTAATGAAAAGAAAAATAATTTTGGCATAAAAAAGCTTGGATTTCTACTGTTTCTTAGAAGGAAGAAAGAGAGTATAGCACGTTTTAGAAAAGTCGAAAAACTTGTGAATTGTTTGAGAAGCAAATTGGATAGAATGATGGTCAATCGGTGGATCTGATTCATTTTAGGAGGAGGAGCTTAAATCCAAGTTTAGTAAAGGTGAAGCTTAAAATTGAGGTTCCTTGAATGGTTTTTTAAACAAGGTTGAATATGCTTGTCAATGGTAGACTTTCTACCTTATAGTTGAAAGTATGCATTAAAGGGAAGGGGGCGTGTATTATTTAGGTGACTTTCATTGTACCTTTTGAGTTACCACAGTTGAACAGTCCTGCTCAACCGATGTGTCTTGTCCCAGTGATTTACTAAGTGGTAAACCACCGAGTGCGCCGAACTGCGATTTACTGTAGAAATATAACGGGGATCATCCTTACTTTTACCTGTCAGAAGCGAACATATATGTTATGTTTCGCAAAAGTCAACACTTAAAGCTGCTAAGAGTGGCAGTTTTAGCCCTTGCTAAAACTAAGATGTATTCAAACTCATGTGAGTAAAATGTAAAAAACAGAACCTGCGTCTTGAAATAGCTCCTCATTTGTATAGGAGGACTGTAAAAATCTATTTTAAACATACGTATTTACACATACACCGTTTAACTCTTCTAATTTTCATGAACTGACGTCTATGAGTCAGTAAGTTGAGAGCCTTAATATTGAAGTATACAAACAAAATGGAATGCTGAATGGAATAAGACACATTTTATATCGGTATACTTTAATTGTTTGATTTAGTTCAAATTATTGATTCAGTTTTTTTTTGTCTTGGATAGAATTACTAGTTTCGTTGGTATTTGATTTTGTCCAAAAGCTTCCCATAAATAACAATGTTAAAATACAGGTGCATGAAGATGTAATAACTTTATTGATAAAGCAATTCAAAGTTTCTAAATAATCTTCGTAACAAGGAATTTCAATAACAGGTTTCAACCAGTCAAAACTAAGATTTTTTAGATGTACCTTGTCGCTGAATCATTTTTTTTATACACTATGGCCCCCTTGGTCCAAGAACTTGCTTAGGTAAGTTGTTCCAAGCCGCTTGGAAGAAAAATTTGGCCTTTATTGGGGGAACAGATGTTTTTTAACTAACTATAACAGGATCACCCAAATAAGACACTTTGCTTGGACACTTGCAATCAACAACTATATCGAATGAGGTGGCATGTCTACAAATCTTCGATAAAAAAACATATTAGAAAAAACCTCAGGCCGAAAAGTCAGCCTGAACAACCCTTAAATTTCTTAATTGTCTTTACAGCCCATAAGTTCATACGCATACAATTTTCCAAAATGTCAATATATTTACTAAAAAGGTCTACAAAAAGTATAGGTGGAGCTGATTCTGTTTTTGTGAAGCGAATTTTAAGGATTTTGAAGTAAATTTCGGTAATTCTAGGTAGTCTATGCTATTATATCCAGTGATTGTTTCCAGTGAATTTTAGTAGTTCCAAGTAGTCTATGCTTTTATTTCCAGTGATTGTGTTTAACTGACGTCTTCTATAACTCAAATCATGAAAATAACAGCAAATAGACTACGTTCAGGATGGCAGATGGGCTGGTGGGGTTGGTGGACAGGTGGCATCTGAAACTGAAACAAAGAAAATAAAGATTAATATAAATGCTATATAAATTCACCAAGTTCAAAGATTTTCAACAGAGATGTAAGACGTAGGCCTGAGAAATTCAATTAACATTAACATTCGGTTTCATGTTTGGGTGCCCACGGTAAAATTCAAGTTTTAAAAACATCGGCAGTACCTAGAGTTTTTCTTTAATAGTGGGAGCCGCAGCGCATTAATAACTTGATAATTTTCTGCTTGTTCTTGTAATTACCTGTTTTTTTTGTTTCTTACGCAATATAATGTCTTTTCATACTGTGCCTGTTCAAAGATATTTGATTATTATGTACTTATTATTATTATGTAAATATATGCACTCAGCTTGAAACTATGGTTTTTCTTTTTAAGGTTTTTGAATTGTTGCAATCCCTTGCCAAACAGCGAATAATTATTTGTAATAATTGAAAGTTTTCGTTTTTTGGGCCTTCCTGCTGACATTAAATAACTGGCGGCGTTGAAACATGTAAGCTTAATGACGTAGCGAGTTGAAATTATCTTAATCATAAGTTTTTCTTTGAAATTCAATACTCTATCCAAATATGATGATTATTCCCAATACTAATTTTCTGAAATAAGTTTTAAAACTTTATTTGTTGACCATTATTTCTCTTTCTACTTTAAATTGCACGCGTTGCATAAGCCTTAAACAGATAGCGTTACAAACTTGAAAAAACTGAAAACAAAACTCGAGATAGTTTTTTCCTAATCTTTCAGGTCATTTTTAAGGGTCAAGCACCCCTTTGAGCTATCTATTCCCGGGTATAATCGTAATCAGCGTGTTCGATATGACTAGAAACTGCTTTCAAATTGCGTGAAACAGATGTGTCATGACGAACTGAAAATAAGCATCTTTTTGTCTATTGGCGCCCGTACTACTAACTCAATACCTAATATGATTTGGTATATATTGACCGGAATCTCCTAGTACCCAACTCTTCAGGACACTAACTTTTGTAAAATTCTACTTAAGCTACTTTTGGCTATCTTAGAGAGGGGCTATGTTAGTAAAATTCTACTTTAGCTACTTTTGGCTATCTTGGAAAGGGGTTAGGTTAGGAAAATGAAACTTTCAGGGACAGGTCTACAGGCTAAAGCATGGGTAAATATTTACCAAATCATATTATTGAGTTACAACTAAAGTGAATAGGCCTATAGCTACCACTCAATGCTTTTTTATTCTCTTTATGAATATAATAATCATTTTTGCCAGAAATGAATTTTAGCCCCCACCCCAATATATACCAATTCAGGGTATATATTTGCACATTAGGGGGTGGGGGTCATTTTATTTCTGATGTAAATGAGAGGTACGTTTAAACTTTCCCCCCACCCCCTAATGTGCAAATATATACCTTAAATTGGTATATATAGGGGTGGGGGCTGGAATTCATTTCCAACAAAAATGATTAGGCCTATTATATTTGTAAAGAGCATAAAAAAAGGCATTGGAGTGGTAGGCTATATTCACTTTATTTGTAACTCAATAGCCTGATATGATTTGGTAAATATTTAGGCCTACCAACCAAAGCATGTCCCTGGAAGGTATTTTGAAGTACCTGCCCCACTCCTTCTCCCTCTTGAGGGTCCTGAAATTTACCTACATTACAGGTCCATACCTATTGAAATTTTACCTTGATTTTCAGTTATCAGTTTCTTTTTCTCTGGCTTTAGTTATGAAAATGCAATTCCTGTTATTTGAGTAGAATTTTAAGCCATAGGCCTATCAATGTTTTATTTTCAAAACTTGGGAAATGTATTTACATATCTTTAAAATCTTATAAATTGGGATTGAGCAAAGTTGTGAAGCTGAAAACAATTTTCTGTACTTCATTTGAGCAGAAGATCTATTTTGCAAGGTTTCACTTTTATAACACATAGTGCGGGCGCCAATAGACAAAAAGATGCTTATTTTCAGTTCGTCATGACACATCTGTTTCACGCAATTTGAAAGCAGTTTCTAGTCATATCGAACACGCTGATTACGATTATACCCGGGAATAGATAGCTCAAAGGGGTGCTTGACCCTTAAAAATGACCTGAAAGATTAGGAAAAAACTATCTCGAGAGTTTTGTTTACAGTTTTTTCAAGTTTGTAACGCTATCTGTTTAAGGCTTATGCAACGCGTGCAATTTAAAGTAGAAAGAGAAATAATGGTCAACAAATAAAGTTTTAAACTTATTTCAGAAAATTAGTATTGGGAATAATCATCATATTTGGATAGAGTATTGAATTCCAAAGAAAAAAAGTATGATTACTCCTTAGCTATCTGCGGCAGGGCGTAAGATCCAGATCTTTGGACAACAGCCTCGGCAAAGGGCTGCCTCGACACTTTCGGGGTATTTGCAAGACTGGGAATCTTGCGGTCAACTCTATTCCAACTTGAGGAGTGGCAACCCTCGAGGAAATTACAGCCTAGTAAACGATACAGCATTCGCACGGGATTCTGATTAATGGACAATTTTTCTGAGCTTGGTTTGTTTTGACGGGCGTTTTCGGGCTGAAAAACCTCTTCCTAGCTAATTTATCTACTATGGACTGCCTCCCCATAGTAGCATAATATTTGTAGGCATGAATATATAATCAATCGGAGCAATAGGCTTGAGATTGTCAGTGCAGGATTTCGACTCTTGCTGATAGAAGAGAATCGCCAAGTGCTGAAAGCCATGTTGTGACCAAGATGGGCCCAGGATTGCACAAAGCCTCCAATCATACTGGAGGTCCCAGGGACTTCTTGCTGTCTGGTTTTAAGCCGACTTAAGCACTTCAGTGTAGACTTCAGAAGATATGTGATACCCGTCCTGCACTGGTATCCGGGATCATTGCTTTTCCTGAGGCCAAAATAATTTCAATGATTTAAAAAAGCTAGGACTGCAGCTAAGAACATTAGTGAAAAAGCTTAATGTTTAATAGAAAGCAGAAGGGACTTGTACAACTCTGAGTGATAGATCATATAAAAACCAAAGGAATGTAAAAAAAAGTGGAGAAAAACATTAAAATATGAACTAAGGAGGTCCGAAATGGAGGCCATGGATAAAATTGCTGAGGGTATGGAACATGCTGCTAGACGGTATAATAGTAAATTATTCTACTGGCATGTTAATAAATTGAGAGGGAGCAGTCAATCCAAACTTGTCCCAGTTAAAGATAGGAATGGGGGCACACTTAGTATAAGGAAAGAGTTAAACAGAGACGGGCAAAACATTCTGAGAATTTGCTAAACCGAAATAGTGTTACAGGAAAAGACATAGAGCAAAATGAAAAAGTTTGTGATACCTGGGATGTGAACGAAAATTTGTTTTGTGAGGAAGAATTAGCGACAGTACTAAAAGGATTAAAAAACTAATAAGGCTCCAGATGCTGATAGAGTGGTAAATGAGTTAGAGTGGTCATAGGCGACACAATCGCGCTGCCTAAGTAAAGAACGATGCTGGCACAATGTATTATTTATTTTTTGGGGTTAGATCAGGGCACTTCGTATCGAACGAGTTGTCTTAGAAACTTCGAAAAGGGCTCATTCGATTGGAAATTGGAGTGGTTAGTGCCATTTTTAATATCCTAAAGTGATTGGAAGGCAACTAACACCCCTTCCACGCTCACCATTCCCCCAAACACATCCAATCAAAATTTTCAGATAGCCATTTCGTTCAGCGTAGTTGATTTTCAAATAGAAATTATGTTTTTGAGGAGTACACTCCTCCACAGCCCTTAGGGCAAGGGTAGTAAGTTATGCCCTGGGTGCATATAAGATTTTATAGAAAGCATTGTCGAAGAAACTACAAAAAAGGCTCATTCAATTGGTAATTCAAAGTGCTAGTGCCCTCTTTAATAGTCGAAAGTGATTGGAGGGCGACTACCCCCCCCCCCTCTCACGCCCAAATTTTCCCCAGACACATCCAATCAAAATTTTAAGATAACCAATTTGTTCAACGTAGTTGAAAGTTCTGAAAATTAGGTCTTTGAGAATGACAACCCTCACACAGCCCACAGGGCAAGGGTTATAAGCTATGTCCTGGGAGCATGTAAGGTTTTTATAGAAAGCATTGTCGTAGAGAAACTTCAAAAGGGGCTCATTCGATTGGAACTTGAAATGGCTAGTGCCCCTTTTAATAGTCGAAAGTGATCGGAAGGCAACTAACACCCCCTCCACGCCCACCATTTATCCAAACAGATCCAACCAAAATTTTGAGATAGCCATTTTGTTCAACGTAGTTGAAAGTTCTTGAAAATAGGTCTTTGAGGATGATAAGCCCCTCAGAGCCCTCAGGGCAAGGGTTATAAGTTATACCCTGGGGGCATATAAGATTTTTAGCCATTTTGCTCAACATAGTTGAAAGTTGTGAAATTAGATCGTTAAGAATTATCCCCCCCCCACAGCCTCAAGGGCAAGGGTTGTAAGTTATGCCCTGGGGGCATATAAGTTTTTTACTGAAAATGTTGTCGTATACACTTCAAAAAGGCCTCATTCCATTGGAAATTGAAATGGCTAGTGGCCCTTTTTAATAGTTGAATGTAATTGGAGGGCAACTAATTGGAAATCACTTGATTGAAAATTAAAAGAGCTAGTGCCCTTTTTAATAGTTGAAAGTGATTGGAGGGAAGGTAGCCCCCCCTCTCACGCCCACCATTTTCCTAAACACATACAATCAAAATTTTAAGACAGCCATTTTTTCCAACTTAGTTGAAAGTTCTGGAAATTATGTCCATGAGCATGACACCCCCCCCATAGCCCTAAGGGCAAGTTATGGTTATGGTTTGGGACATTTGAGGTTTTTTGTGGAAAAAGTTGTCGTAGAAACTTCAAAAAGGGCTCATTTGATTGAAAATTAAAAGGGCTAGTGCCCTTTTTAATAGCTGAAAGTAGTTGGAGAGCAACTAAGCCCCCTCTCACGCCCACCATTTCCCCAAACACATTCAATTAAAATTCTGAGATAGCCATTTTGTTCAACGTACTTGAAGGTTCTTGAAATTATGATTTTGAGGATGACAAACCCCCCAAACCCGTCAGGACAAGGGTTGTAAGTTATGCCGTTGGGGCATATAAGGTTTTTATAGAAATCATTTTAGTAGAGATTTCATAAAAGGCTCATTCAATTGATAATTCAAAAGGGCTAGTTTACTTTTTAACAGGCTAGTCGAAACTGATTAAAGGACAACTAACCTCCCTCTCACGCCCACCCATTTCCCCGAACACATCCAATAATATTGAGAAAGCCATTTTTTTCAACGTAGTTGAAAGTTCTAGATATTATGGCTTTGAGGATGATCACCCCCCCCCCCCCAAGCCTCAGGGCAAAGGTTGTAAGTTATGCCCTGGGGGCATATAAGGCTTTTATAGAGTGTGTAATAGAAACTTCGAAGGGGTATTGCCCTTTTTAACAGTCAAAAGCGATTTGAGGAAAACTAACACCCCTCCACGCCCACCATTTCCCAAAAACATCCAATAAAAATTTTGAGATAGCCATTTTGTTCAACGTAGTTGAAAATTCAGCAAGGGTTTGTAGTTATACCCTGGGGCATATAAGGTTTTGTACAAAGCGTTATCGTAGAAACTTCAAAAACGGTTGATTCGATTGGAAATTGAAAGCGCTAGTGCCCTATTTAATAGTCGAAAGTTATTGGAGGGAAACTAACGCCCCTTTTAAGCCTACCATTTCCCCAAACACATACAAACAAAATTTTGAGATAGACATTTTGTTCAACGTAGTTGAAAGTTCTGGAAATTAGGTCTTTGACAGTGTTTGTCGTAGGAACTTCAAAAAGGACTCATTCAATTGGGAATTTAAAGGGTTAGTGCCCTTATTAATAGTCAAAAGCGATCGGAGGATGAATACCCCCATATCCGTCATTTCCCCAAGAACTTCCGATCAACATTTTGATATAGCCATTTTGTTGAACATAGTTGAAGGGTCCGGAAATTATGTGTTTGAGTATGACAACCCAACAGCCCTCAGGGCTAAAGTTGTAAGTTATGCCCTGGGGCATATAATATCATATAGAAAGTTTTGTCGTAAAAACTTCAAAAAGGGCTCTTTCGATAGGAAATGAGAGGGCTCCCCTCCCCCCTCCCCCCAACGCCCATCATTTCCCCAAACATTTCCAATCAGCATTTTGTTCAACGTCGTTGGAAGGTCTGGAAATTATGTCTTTGAGGATGACAACCCTCCCCCCATAGCCCTCATGACAAGGGTCGCAAGGTATGCCCTTGGGGCATATAACGTTTTTATAGAAAGTTTAGTCGTAGAAGCTTCAAAACGGGCTCATTCGATTGGAAATTAAGAGGACTAGTGCCTTTTTTATTAGTCGAAAGTGATCAGAGGGCAAATGTCTCCCTCCACGGCTATCATTTCCCCAAAAACTTCAAATCCAAATTTTGATATAGCCATTTTGTTAAGCCTATCAGAAAGGTCTGGAGATTATGTCTTTAAGGATAACAAATCCCCCAGCCCTCAGGGCAGGGGTTGTAAGTTGTGCCCTGGTGACATTTAGGGTTTTTATAAAATGTGTGGTCATATAAACTTCACTGGGGGCTCATTGGATTGGTAACCAGATGCTCTAGTGCTCCTTTTAAGAGGCAAAGTGATCAGATGGCAACTACCCTCTCGCCCCTACATACACGTCATATTGTCCCAAATTGCGTCTAATAGAAATTTTGAGTAAACCATTCTATTCAAAATAGTCTAAATATCATTAACAAGGCTATTGGGGTTGAAATAAACCCCAGAGATTAGGGGTAAGGGTTGTAAGTTAGGGGTAAGGGAGTTGCCCTCCAATCACATTCGACTATTATAAAGGGCAAACGCCCTTTGAATTTCCAATCTAATGAGCCTGTTTTGAAGTTTCTACGACAACGTCTTCTATAAACACCTTATATACCCCCAGGGCATAACTTAAAACCCTTGCCCCGAGGGTTGTGGGGGAGTGTCCTCCTCAAACAGATATTTTCTATCTGGAAATCATCTACGCTAATAAAATGCCTATCTCAAATTTTTATTGGATGTGTTTGGGGGAATGATGGGCGTCAGGGGGGGGGGGGGGGGGCTAGTTGCCCTCCAATCACTTTCGACTATTAAAAAGGGCACTAGAACTCTCATTTTCTAATCGAATGAGCCCCTTTTGAAGTCTCTACGACGGCCCCTTTTATATGAAGTACCCTGCTTTAAAGAAAAAAAAAAAAAAATAAACTGTACATTGCCAACAATGATCTTATACGACCTCAAGGCATAACTTAAAACCCTTGCCCTGAGGGTTGTGGGGGAGTGTCCTCCTCAAAAAGATATTTTCTATGTGGAAATCGACTACGCTGAACAAAATGGCTCTCTCAAAATTTAGATTGGATGTGTTTGGGGGAATGACGGGCGTGGGGGGGGGGGGGGGGCTAGTTGCCCTCCAATCACTTTCGACTATTAAAAAGGGCACTAGCCACTCCAATTTCCAATCGAATGAGCCCTTTTCAAAGTTTCTACGACAACTCCTTCGATACGAATTGCCCGGGTATGAAAAAAAAAAAAAAAAAAAAAAAAAAAAAAAAAAAAAAAAAACATTGTGCCCATATCGTTCTTTACTTAGGCAGCGCTAGCGTGCTGCCTATGATATGGTAATTTTCTACGCCTAAGGCCTACAAATTTTTACAAATTTCCAGATTTCAAATTGAAATTAAAAAATTCTAAAGCATATTTTTTTTTTTTACAGCATATACACCAAAAGCCATTTTCCAATAAATTAGATAGGAGAGCATCATCCCAGAAAACATTATATCAATTCTTTGCATGCTTAGTTAGCTTTTAGATCAATTTAGTGTTTACTTTACACTAGTTTACTTTACGATTACTATTATCTTTTACTTTACTTACGATTACAATTTCACTTTACTAGTGTTTACGTTACATTCTTTTACTTTACAATTACTATTTCAATTACTTTACTTACGATTAATACTTTACTAATGTTTACTTTACATTCTTTTACTTTACGATTACTATTATATTTTACTTTACTTACGATTATTATTTTACTTTACAAGTGTTTACTTTACGATTACTATTATATTCTACTTTACTTACGATTACTAACTTTACTAGTGTTTTACTTTACATTCTTTTATTTTTACGATGGCTATTATATTTTACTTTACTTAAGATTACTACTTTACTTTACTAGTGTTTACTTTACGATTCTCCTTTATCTTCTTCTTACTTATCCTTTTCCACAAAAAACTGGAATAAACAAGAATAGGTATCTTAAACTGAAACAATCAGGTATTGCTTGATTTGGGCGAGTAATTTTAGTTGCAACTTTAGGCGAGCTTAGTTCTGCAGAGTAAGCTTATAAGGTCGATATGATCATGGTACAGATGCCACTGGGGTAATTTCAAGAAAGCTGAATATCTTAAAGATTAATGAAAGAAGAGATTATAAAATAGGAGTGTTTGTATTTCAGTGTTTGAATGCTTCTTGCACCAGTTTTTAATGAATATTTTAAAGCCTAATTCAATTTATGGTGATGATTCGACAAGGAATGGTGCTAGTCTTATATGTGAGCAACGAAACCCAACGAGAGTGAGTTATGCGACCAGACACAGTTTGAAATTTGTTTCCAGATTTCATTCACCAAGCAGAAAGTGTACCAAAAACTGAAAAATTGTATTAAAAAAAAAAAAAAAAAAAAAATCTGGAATTTTGCAATCTTAAAGTTCGAGAGAAGTTTTTTTCCTGACCAATTGATTTTTATCCATTTTCTTTTATGTTCTATTTTAGCAGCTGAGTTGCGTTTTTTTTTTTTTTTTTTTTTTTTTTTTTTTTTTTTTTTTTTTTTTTTAAAGCGCAAATAACGCTCTGGTTTTCAGAGGCTATACAGTTATTTCTGGTCTTATCAAGTTTGATAATATTCTAATCTATAATGCATATATATATATATATATATATATATATATATATATATATATATATATATATATATATATATATATATATATATATATATATATATATATAAAAAGAATCAACAAAGAATTTGAACTTCAAAACCGAATGCACTGAGTGCTAAGAATCATTGGAGTAAATTGTAAACGGCCTCGACTATACCTATACCAGGTGTTGGATCCTCATAGACTGAACGTAGACGTAGACGTCTGCCAGTAATGTTTGTATCAGTCGATACTCCAGAAGCAACAAAATCACCAACATCACGTAGGCCAAGACAGGATGAAAATGGTCCATCCATCTTCTGATCCTGGAAAAAAAGGAAAAGCAATTAAAACATTTTATCCGTTTTTTTTTTTTTGCTTTAACGCAGAGCTACTTTCTGGGAAATCTCACAGCTTTAAAGAAAAGCTAAACAACAAAAAAACAGATTTATCACAACCTTACAGGCTGCCTACAGTAATGTAAAGGACAGTAAAAAATCGTTTAAATGATCTGTATGAAGGCGAGCAAATAAGCCTGGCGACCATTTTGAAAGCCAAAAAGAATCGAGAGGAAAGCAGAATAAAAATATCAAAAACATGTGACGGAAGGATAACGAAACATCATGAAGAAATAAAAAAGACGGTTTATTAAAACCGTTCACTTAATGGAGCAAGATGCTTTTTTTTTTACTTTTTTTTCACAGTCAAATTTTTGTTTGGTCGGGTTTTTTGTGGCTTGCTAAACTCTTGAGGCTAAGAAATCTGTTGTACACATTGGCATTTAATTTTCTTATAAATAACAAGATGAGAAAGAGTCAAACTTAAGCGTAAAGAGCGAGACGTTGAGGAGGGGACAGCCCCTTACACATACGGAATAATTTGTGTTCGTTTTAAGTTTTAATGTCACTCCTTACTTTCAATTAAAAAAACCTGTTTTTTTTTATTTAATTACAGTTTTGGTACGACCTTTAAAACTAAAATTTTTTGAAAACAGTCCCAGAATCGTCACTACAACGAAGTTCAACCAGAGTCCTGGTTGAATAAAAAAAAAAACTACATTTTTTGTTTCACTAGATATATAAAAAAGATGTTTTATGATATATTCTGTTTTCAAAAGTTGACTAGCAACGATGATTGAATCCAAGAAAAAAAAAAAAAGGGAATTCGGACATTCAGCGGTGAATGTCGACATTCAACGATTTCGGACATTCACGGCAACATACACATATAAAAAATCAAACAGTTCGTGGTAATGAACTGTAAGTAAGGAGCGACCCGGCGAAATAGTAACCGAAACACTAAAAAAAAAGAATTTTGATAACAAAAGATACATCAAAAGAATCAGATTTTAATGCTGATTTCAAATATATAAGTTTCATCCATTTTAGTTCTACTCATCTCAGGTGACGCGCCTGAGAAAATTTTTGACTGATTTTCGAAAAAAGGGGGAAACACCTCCTAAAAGTTATAGAACCTTAATGAAAACCACACCATCAGATTCAGCGTATCAGAGAACCCTAATGTAGAGGTTTCATGCTCCTATTTGCAAAAATGTGGAATTTTGTATTTTTCGCCAGAAGAAAGATCACGGATGCGTGTTTTTTTTTTTCCCAGGGGTGATCGTATCGACCCAGTGGTCCTAGAACATCGTGGGAGGGCCTATTCGAACGGAAATTAAAGTTCGAGTGCCCTTTTTAAGTGACCCAAAAAATGGAGGGCAACTAGGCCTTCTCCCACGTTCATTTTTTTCCCAAAGTCACCCGATCAAAATTTTGAGATAGCCATTTTGTTCGGCATGATCGAAAATATAATAACTATGTCTTCTAGGATAGCTTAATCCCCCAAAGTTCCCGGGGGGAGGGCTGAAAGTTATGAATTTTACCCAATGTTTACATATAGTACTGGTCATTGGGAAGTATACAGACGTTATCGGGAGGGATTTTTCCAGGTAGTGGTGGGGGGGGGGGGGGGGTTGAGCCGGGAGTTATGTGGGAGGATCTTTGCATGGAAGAATTTTTCATGGAGAAAGGGACACTGCTATGAAGGGGGTACCGGATTTCCCAGCATTATTTAAAAAAGATCAGAAATTAAATCAAAAAGGTTTTTCAACTGAAAGTAGGAACAACATCAATACTTAAAACAAAAGAAAATATTACGTATATGATTGGGTTCGCCCCTAATCATTACCTCGCTCTTTAAGCCAAAGATTTTTCTTAGTACTTTCATGAGAGCTATTTATTCTAATTAAGGGCCTTTGTGATTAAGGGATCATTTTTAAAGAATTGGAACAAAATTTGAACTTCAGCGTAAAGAGCGAGGTATTGCCTAGAGGGTGTACCCCCTAAATTAAATGTTAAAAATATATGAATATAGAAGTTCGTTACGTATGTTAATTCGTAAGTTACGTATATTTATTACTAATAAAAACGTTTGCAAATAAAATTAAACAAATTTCGAGAAAGCCATTTAACCAAATAAAAGTAAAATTAATATGCAAATTTTGTTTTAATTATTCATCTGAGGTGAGCCAAAATCAAAACCTGCATTAATTCAAAAACGTTCAGAAATTAAATAATAAAACAAGTTTTTTAACTGAAAGTAAGGAGCGACAATAAAACTTAAAACAAACAGAAATTATTCCGTATATGAAAGGGGCTGTCCCCTCCTCAACGTCTCGCTCTTTACGCTAAAGTTTTTTATTGTTTAAAAACAATAGTTATGAGAAAGAGTCAAACTTAAGCGTAAAGAGCGAGACGTTGAGGAGGGGACAGCCCCTTACACATACGGAATAATTTGTGTTTCGTTTTAAGTTTTAATGTCACTCCTTACTTTCAATTAAAAAAAACGTGTTTTTTTTTTTATTTAATTACAGTTTGGTACGACCTTTAAAACTAAAAATTTTTAAAACAGTCCCAGAATCGTCACTACAACGAAGTTCAACCAGAGTCCTGGTTGAATAAAAAAAAAACTACATTTTTTGTTTAACTAGATATATAAAAAAGATGTTTATGATATATTCTGTTTTCAATAAAGTACAGAATACCCAATGGGCTTTAGAGCTTTTACGGTTAGGGTAGAGGAAAGGGGCAGTAGCCAAACTTCTCTTAATTTTTGTTCGTTTAAAGTTCAACGTGAGTATACAATTTAATTTTTGCTCATTTTAAGCTCAAGTTGAGCACTCAATTTTAATTTTGCTCGTTTTAAGTTCAACGTGAGCCCTCACTTTAATTCTTGCTCTTTTTAAATTCAACGTGAGCACTCTATTTAATTTTTGCTCGTTACTACCTTTGGTAGTAATTTCTGGTCGTTTTAAGTTTGGCTTGAGTATTTTAAATTTTTTAATCGTTTTAGGATTTAATTTTTCTTCTATATCAGTACCTGTTTCCTTTATGGTTGATGTGATTGTTTATATCAACCTCTGTTCGTTTTTGTTTCAATTATTCCTTGATAGTATGTTCTGATTGTTTTAAGTTTAAAATGATTATAGGATTTTATTTGTGTTTGTCTTAAGAGAGAATAGCTCTTTAGTTTTCTGTGATAAACATTTTTTAAAAGTTTTTTCAAAGTTAATTTCTGTTCGTTTTTTGATTTCCAAAGTTTTATTATCGGAAAAGTAGCATAAAAAGATACAAAATGCAGTAAAAAAAACTTTTTTTTTACAAAAAACATAATCTTGATTTGCTCAGATTTCAAAGAATTAATGCCATAATATATTAAATATTTAGTTTATATACATCAGATCTTTCTAGCCATCTCTCTCTGGGGGAGGGGAGAATATGTGTTTCTTATGTAATTTTTGTTATGGTCTCAAATAAGTTTTTTTTTCAGCCTGCATTTTATTTTCAATTATAAAATATTTCAAAATATTCAAATATATTTGAATTCTATATATTTAAATTCTATATTAAATTCTATATATTTAATATTCAAATATAATTAAATATTCAAAATATTCAAATATTCAAATGTTCAAAAATATTTGTTTGTATTTTAAAGGAAGTTAAAGGCAAAAGCCCTACCCATTCCCCGCTGGATACGACTAGCATTTCCAGACTACATTCCAGACTAGCATTTTGAAGTTCCAGCCCTAACTGATTTCCAGACAGACAAACAAGCAACAGTGAATCAGCTACAGTAATTTCTATATGAGAATCGAAGGATAGGGATTCCTCCCAAAGCTTCGTCTAATTCCCTTCAACCAACCCAAACAACCCAAACAACCCGGTAATCCATTAATATGTACGTTAATGTCGTAATATGCTAGAAACATTAGATGGTCCAAAGATTTTAGTAATTTAACCTGAAAAATAAGCTATAGTTTTGGAAACTTATGTCTACTCTTTAGAAAACCCAGACCATTAATCCTCTTTGCGATGAGACAAACTGAGTTTCAAAAATAAATGATCAAAAAGAACTTTTCAGGGAAGCGCAAAGGTCTGGATTTAAACAGATTTAAACAGACTCATTTCAAAAAAATGAGTATATATATATATATATATACATACATATATATATATATATATATATATATATATATATATATATATATATATATATATTATATATATATATATATATATATATATATATATATATATATACATATATATATATATATATATATATATATATATATATATATATATATATGTATATATATATATTTATTTTAAACCACGATTTAAATACAATTTCTGAAACCACCCTTTCAGAAATTGGTCAAGTTTGTAATCTAAACTCTGTTAAACCTTGTTAAATAAACTCGATGGAACCAAACAAACTCTTTTCAATAAAAACGTCGAAATGACGTGAAACCTTTTCTTAGAATCACTGGAGTTGTGTTTTGTGTGATAATTTGAAAGACAGCTCCAGCTCGAGCCAAGTTGGGAGTTGACTTTGACTTTCTTCTTGTATCTCTGAAGCTGTGAGCATTGTTGTCCCGACGGCATTTCAAATTCAAGTTGTCCTAGAGAAAAACTATAATAAAAAAATAGTATTGGTAGCACATTAATTATAATATAGTAAACAACAGCAATAGAGCGTACTTTAATGGTAAAGAAAACCGCACTTTATTTGAGCCAGCACATAAAAACAGTCAAACAGGAGGGAGGCAGACCCAAGATAACTCCTCGCAGTTGGTTATTGACATTTGATTGGTAATTATAAATACAACTGTTTTCACATTAGTCATATGTGCACTGACTATTTGCCTATCGTTTTTTTCACTAATTTGTTACGATATCTCGCTTTTATCGAACAAATGTAAAGAGTAGAAGATACCTCGAGTTAGGCTAGCAAAGATATTAATCATTAAAAATTAACTAATATTGTTAAGTTAAAATACACCGGTTAAAACAGTTTCTCAGCCTTATAAACGGCCATAAAAAAGAGTGAAAAATTAACAGGCAACGACGAGATATTTTTGATGTCTAAGAAGACACCTCTTTCAACACTGCTCAATATTGCTAAGTGAAGACACAAGGGTTCCAATAGTCTCTTGGTCTCTAAAAACGGCTATCAAAAAACGAATGAGTATCCACACTATAATGATGAGAAGAAACTCGAGAGTATCCTATTGAATATCAAAAGAAACTTTGCCCAAGAAGTGATTCCAGGACTTTGACTAAGAAGTGATTCCTTTAGTTTTCGGAACTTATATATATATATATATATATATATATATATATATATATATATATATATATATATATATATATATATATATATAGATTATATATATATAAAAAAAAAAAGATTGCGAGAGAGAAAGAGAAAGAGAGAGAGAAAGAGAGAGAGAGAGAAACAGATTAGAGGGGAGAGATAGCCCGAGCCTTATTCCTATAAAGGAAGAAATAGAGCAAAGGAAGGAATCATAATACATTCTTATACAACTGTCCAGAAAAAATTCTGTACCATTTTAGCTTCTTTTCGCTTTTTTTTTTTCTCCGTTTCTACGATGGAAAAGGTATTTTGGTATTCGCAATTAAAAGACTAGGGAATTACAAAATCGTCTAAAGCTTCATTACCTGGGCAGAACTAATTGTAAAGACTGTGGATTCAGTACAGGTGTAAAAGTAGAATAGCCAAGATACAGGGTATTTTTCGCAATTAAGATGAATAGGAATATAGGTCTTCAAACTAAGACTAGGATATTGGAAACCCAATATCCTTCGAAAAGTTCACGAAGATAAACAAGATATTTCCAGAGCTGTATATGGGTAGTATTTTGGGTACTTTGGGTGTATGTTCGGGTAGTTTTGATAATAGTTTGACTGACTGTACATCGAACAATAAGCTATACAAAAAACATGGTTCAATACTACTTCCTAACAAGGTCGTATCCCCCCGGGGGGGGGGATTAACCCCCTATGAATGTTTGACTAATAAAAAACGTAGTAAAAATGAATATAAACAAATTTTTTGATGCGTTTTTAAAGTTTTTTTTTGTATCCCCCCCCCCCTGAAAAATAAAAATCTTGAAAACGGTCCTGCTTCCTAGGGCTATAACGAAAGAAAGGTTAAGAACACCAAATCACGTTTTACACATGATAGGTTGAAAAAACCGAGCTTTCAGGCGATTCAGCTGGGGCCAAACATGTCGGTTCCCAATTGAGTTGGAAGGGGTAATAAAATATAGTTTGAAGAAAATTAATGGGAGGGAGTAAAAATGAAGCTATGAACTAATTGGGATGGATCGAAAGTGTGCACAGCTTACTGACCTCAGTTGGCTAGGTACTGCAATGAGTTGTAGTAACTGTAACTGATTCTAATTGTTTATTTAAACTGATTTGAGGCAATTTAGAGTTATTGAATTGGTTATTTAATGTTTCTTAAAACTGAAATGACAACCATACTAAATAGCCCGAAGAGGCCACAATACTTAAAATAAAAGCAAGCAAGTAACTCGTGATGAGTAAAGCAGAATGCCTTAAAAAAAGAGCATGCACAGCTATGCTAGCGTCAGGCGAAAGGATCAGAAGGGACCAGAAGAGGTCACAATACTTAAAATAAAAGCAAGCAAGTAACTCGTGAGGAGTAAAGCAGAGTGCCCTGAAAAAAGAGCATGCACAACTATACTAGCATCAGGCGAAAGGATCAGAAGGGACAAGAAGAGGCCACAATACTTAAAATAAAAGCAAGCAAGTAACTCTTGATGATAAAGCAGAATGCCTTAAAAAAAGAGCATGCACAGCTATGCTAGCGTCAGGCGAAAGGATCAGAGGGACCAGAAGAGGTCACAATACTTAAAATAAAAGCAAGCAAGTAACTCGTGAGGAGTAAAGCAGAGTGCCCTGAAAAAAAAAAAGAGCATGCACAGCTATGCTAGCGTCAGGCGAAAGGATCAGAAGGGACCAGAGAGGCCACAATACTTAAAATAAAAGCAAGCAAGTAACTCGTGATGAGTAAAGCAGAATGCCTTAAAAAAGAGCATGCACAGCTATGCTAGCGTCAGGCGAAAGGATCAGAAGGGAAGAGAAGAGGCCACAATACTTAAAGCAAAAGCAAGCAAGTAACTTGTGATGAGTAAAGCGGAATGCCTTGAAAAAAGAGCATGTACAGCTATACTAGCGTCAGGCGAATTGGTTCCATGTCTTTGGTTCAGGGCTAAAACCCTAGCTAGTCACTCGGGAATTATGAGTTCAACTCCTATGGCAACAGTGACTTGGTATCAAAAATCATCGTTCAGTAGGATGGCTTCAAATAATACAATTAATTACATACTAGACGATAGGTGAGAGGTAACACTCTAGCATTGCCTATAGTAAAGAGTCAAAAGGCTTGAATTTATTATTTGTTTATCAATTTTTGTCCACAGCCACTTCTTATGGAAGGAGTGATTGTAGATAAACGTAAACAACAGGTAAACAAGGTAAGTTACAGGTAAGTTACAAGGTAAGTACACTATGTTTTTACACTGGTAAACATATTAACTGGTCTGATATATCTGTCAGACCAGTTCAGACGGATTGGGTTTATGCTGAACGTTGATAAATGCGATTATATTTCGTTTAATTCGAGTGCGAGTCTCCCTCTTAACTGTGGTTTTTGCTCTATTCCCTATGTCTCTTTTTTTTGGTGGCTTGGTCTTCACATTACCAATAATCTCAGAACACTTGGACTCTGACAGTTTCTAATTTTAGAAAAAAATTCAGATTGGATATTCAAACATTGTTGCAAACAGAGGGAGGTACAATAAAAAGGGCTTGGGAAATTATATTCTTCATTTTGTGATCATTCTATTCTTTTTTTTTTTATCTGGGTTTCTTCTAATTCTGAAGCCTAAAGATCTCAAATCTCCCAGGAGTTATTATTTTTAAATAATAAGTCTTACTGGTACACCCTAATTTACATCGTTTTATATAAATAATTGTTAGGTGTGCAAGTTTCCTTTTTTGTTTTTTGATGTACTCCACTTCTTTTTGTTCATAGTGGGTAATAAATACATTATGATTAATATTTATATGTTACTGTGAATGTCCAAAATCTGTTTAGTGTCGACATTCACCAGTGAATGTGCACATTGCTTTTTCTCTGGTTGCTAGCCTTCTCCCACGTTCATTTTTTTCCCAAAGTCACCCGATCAAAATTTTGAGATAGCCATTTTGTTCGGCATGATCGAAAATATAATAACTATGTCTTCTAGGATAGCTTAATCCCCCAAAGTTTCCCGGGGGGAGGGCTGAAAGTTATGAATTTTACCCAATGTTTACATATAGTACTGGTCATTGGGAAGTATACAGACGTTATCGGGAGGGATTTTTTCCGGTAGTGGTGGGGGGGGGGGGGGGTGAGCCGGGGGTTATGTGTGGAGGATCTTTGCATGGAAGAATTTTTCATGGAGAAAGGGACACTGCTATGAAGGGGGTTCCGGATTTTCCCAGCATTATTTAAAAACGATCAGAAATTAAATGAAAAAGGTTTTTCAACTGAAAGTAGGGAACAACATCAATACTTAAAACAAAAGAAAATATTACGTATATGATTGGGTTTGCCCCTAATCATTACCTCGCTCTTTAAGCCAAAATTTTTCTTAGTAACTTTCATGAGAGCTATTTATATTCTAATTAAGGGCCTTTGTGATTAAGGGATCATTTTTTAAAGAATTGAACAAAATTTGAACTTCAGCGTAAAGAGCGAGGTATTGACTAGAGGTGTACCCCTAAATTAAATATTAAAAATATATGAATATAGAAAGTTTGTTATGTATGTTAATTTGTAGTGACGTATATTTATTACTAATAAAAACGTTCGTAATAAAATTAAACAAATTTCGAGAAAGTCATTTAACCAAATAAAAGTAAAATTAATATGCAAATTTTGTTTTAATTATTCATCTGAGGTGAGCCAAATCAAAACCTGCATTAATTCAAAAACGTTCAGAAATTAAATAATAAACAAGTTTTTTTTACTGAAAGTAAGGAGCGACAATAAAACTTAAAACAACAGAAATTATTCCGTATATGAAAGGGGCTGTCCCCTCCTCAACGTCTCGCTCTTTACGCTAAAGTTTTTTATTGTTTAAAAACAATAGTTATGAGAAAGAGTCAAACTTAAGCGTAAAGAGCGAGACGTTGAGGAGGGGACAGCCCCTTACACATATGGAATAATTTGTGTTTGTTTTAAGTTTTAATGTCACTCTTTACTTTCATTAAAAAACCTGTTTTTTTTTTTATTTAATTACAGTATGGTACGACCTTTAAAACTAAAATTTTTTAAAACAGTCCCAGAATCATCACTACAACAATTTCAACACAGAGTCCCTGGTTGAATAAAAAAAAAATACATTTTTTGTTTAACTAGATATATAAAAAAGATGTTTATGATATATACTGTTTGCAATAAAGTACAGAATACCCAATGGGCTTTTAGAGCTTTTACGGTTAGGGAGAGGAAAGGGGCAGTAGCCAAACTTCTCTTAATTTTTGTTCGTTTAAAGTTCAACGTGAGTATACAATTTAATTTTTGCTCGTTTTTAAGCTCAAGTTGAGCACTCAATTTAAATTTTGCTCGTTTTAAGTTCAACGTGAGCCCTCACTTTAATTCTTACTTATTTTCTATGTCTTTCTTCTTTTTTTCTAGTCCTATCGTGTTGATCAGACAATCATAGAAAGTTTGGAAAGGGCATTTTTTTTTATTACAAAGGGAGGGTTCATTTGGTCACAATTATAACTTATGATGCCCTTCCTTGGGTTGAAACCGATCAAAGAGCATACGACCTCACTTTTAACACCCTTTGTGTCCCGGTAACCCCCGAAGCTTTAAATGTGGAAAATAGTAGCTCAGAGGATGATAAGAACTCCGCAACTCCTAGGGTGGCCCCTAATTATACAAATAGGGCACGCAAATACAGGCTGCAGAGATGCGTTCGAGTGAAAGCGTGGCAATTGCAAGGCTTAAAGTGAGACCATTGGGTTTATGCCCCTTTCAAACCCCAGCCTCTATTTGCATGTATATAATAATGTTTTGCCTGTTTCTACTCGCAATCAAATGTTTAGGAAATATTCATAAATTATTAAATGTCAGCGTGTTTTGTAAGATTTATTACTTCAATCACTGTCGCCATTTCTATTATTAATGTTATTATTATCATTCAAATTTATACTATTTAATTTGCAAGTGCTTTCTAAAGGTGCTAGACCCCCCCCCCCTCCCCGTGGAAAATTCCCTCCTCACTGAAACTTTTCCCTTGACAAATCCTCGCAACGTCCTCTACATAAGTAAAATGGTACATCCAAAGAGAAAAAGAACAAATAAAAAGAATTCTGTAAATGAAAATCCATGGAGATTCCTCTCGGAAAAATTCATCCTCATTGGAAATTCTCCCTGTGGGAAATCCCTGGAATCTCCCAATGTTTGCAGCGATAGCCGCAACATAGTAAAGAGTGAACAACGGACCATAGTAACCAAAAACTTAAAAACACACTTTAAAAAGTTTTTTGTCAAAAAATTGTTATTTGGAGTGGATTTAAGAATAATATTTTTTAGGAGTAAATACCCCCATCTTGAACAACAAGCAAAATCACTTGCATAGGAAAGCATATTCATTTGAAAGAATATCATAACTGAATCAATTTTTGATGACATCCCATGGGGTGTTCAAATTGTGCAACAACTGGATACTTAATATACATAATTAAACAAATGCATAATTAATATCCATTTTTGTTGTTTAATTATCAGGATACTAATGTCATAGTAAACTCCGATATGCCATACATTGTTGCTGACCCCCCTCCCAAATAATACGGAGAAAAAAATATTATACATCCAATGCTCTTTAACTATCCAGATATAGACCCCTCTTGTTCCCCCCCCCCCCCCCCCCCCCCCCGTAGAAAATTCCCTCCTCGCTGAAACTTTTCCCTTGACAATTCCCAATTATTCCCTTGAAGCATTGACAATTAGGTACAACAATCTAATTATAACCAATACAGTATTTGGCCATAAAATGCCACATAAGTTAACATGGTATTCAAATGCTTCAAGGGAATTTTCCCTTGGAGCATATTCATTGAAAGAATTCATTTGCAAGAATATCGTCATATCTAGTACCTTTTTGAAGTAAAATCAAGAGATTGTGACACATCAAAGTATGTTTACTGTTATTTTGTTCCACTAAACATCAATTTTCACCAGAGAAGGTCAAAATGCCAAAGAATACAAATTCCAGTAGAAACAAACAAAATTTATGGTCTTAAATCCTACACAAAAGATTTTCACCCCCTCCCCGTCTCGAAAAACGGCTCTAAAAGTAAGAAGTGAATGCAGCAGTGAGGTCCATTGTTATGCTTAAACCATCAGTTGGTAATCTTAAGTTCGAATTTTGTCCCAAATCTTTAAGAATTACTTCTGAATCACAAAGGCCATTCAGTTAGAAAAAATAGCTCTTTTAAACGTGCTAAAAAAAACTTTATCGTAAAGAACAAAGTATTGACGAGGGGAAGCCCTACTCATATACATAATAATTTCTGTTCGTTTCAAGTTTGAATGCTGCTCCTTACTTTCAGTTAAAAAACTTGTTTTTTTTTTATTTAATTTCTAATAGTTTTTTAAATAATGCTGGGAAATCCGGCTCCCCCTCCATGAAACATTCCCTTCTGTCATGAAAAATTCTTTCATGTAAAGATCCTTTTAAATACCCTCCCCTTGCCCTCCAAGCCCCCCACCACCACCAGAAAAAATGCACCCTGAAAAAACGTCAGTATACTTCCCAATAACAATACTACATGTAAACAATGGGCAAAGTTCATAATTTGCAGCCCTTCCCCCAGGGACTGTGGGGGATTAAATCCTCCTCAAATACATAGGTTTTACATTTTTTTCGACTATGTTGCACAAAATGGCTATCTCAAAATTTTTATCAGATGATTTCAGGGGGGAAATGAGCGTTGGAGGGGGGCTAACTGCCCTTCAATATTTTTGGTTGCTTAAAAAGGATACTAGAACTCTTGATTTTTGATTAAATGAGCCCTCTCTTGATCTTATAGGATCACTGGTTACATGAGAAAAAAAAATAATAAAAAACAAAAACATAAACATGCATCCGCGACCTTCCCTTGAAGCATTATTATTCCCTTGATCCCAATTATTTTAAAGTTGACGCAATGACAACAGAGTACTTGAAGAACAACTTCATTTGACGTTTTACTTTCAACTAGCCTATAGTAATCTAGCAGGGGTGGCAAAGGGGTCAGTATCTGCCCCCCAATAATGTGGAGAAAAAAATATTATAAATCCCATTTCCTTTAACTATCCAGATATAGACCCCTCTTGCCCCCCCCCATGGAAAGTAAAATCCTCCACATCCGGGTTCTCTGGTATGCTGATTCTGATGGAGTGATTTTTATTAAGATCACTTGATTTTTTGAGGGTGTTTTCCCCTTTTTTTTTAAAAATGGGGCAAATTTTCTCAGGCTTGTAACTTTTCATGGATACAATTAAATTTGATGAATTTTACATATTTGGAATGAGCATCAAAATTCAATTCTTTCCTGGATATTATTCTTTCCTGGGGGGGGGGGGGGGGAGGGGTATTGTTAAATTTAAAATTCATTTAAAGAAAAAAAAAACATATTAAGTGAAAAAAAATCTATGGAAAACAATCTGCTTAGGTGTGTTATGCACTCTTAGGGTCCCAAACAAAATTGTAAGGAGTTTAGTTGCACAAATCTTTAAATTAAGTCTAAGGAGTGAAATTTAAAAACTCAAAATACACTTGAAAATGAGAATAGAAAAATCAATAAAAGAAGGCATTTTATCTTTATCTTTCTTCTGGCCAAAAAAAGTAAAATTTCACATTTTTGTACATAGAAGCTTGAAACCTCCACATCCGGGTTTTGGTATGCTAATTCTGATGAAGTGATTTTTTATTAAGATCACTTGAATTTTTGAGGGTGTTTTTCCCCCTTTTTTTCAAAAATTGGGCAAATTTCCTCAGGCTTGTAACTTTTGATGGATAAGATCACCTTTTGCCTCCTTTAAGTTTGTCTTAGTAATTCCATCATGACGTACAACATGTCTCCTTTTGGAGTTGAAAGCCTGGAATAACATATTAATTGTACCATTATTACCTCCATGGTGGAAAATCCTTAACTGGATGCTTTAAATCCCCCTCTAGTATGCTCATTCTCTCAGCCGTTTTAGTAAGCAGAAATTAAAAATGCGTAATTTAAACAATGGAATTTTTAGCTTCAAATGAAATAATAGAATTTTTAGCTTCAATTGTCAAAGATACCGGTGATAAAACACCCTTTGGATTCTAATGGAGGTAGGAATAAAACTTACATTTATTGCGGTATTTTAACAAAAAATCATATTCACTTTTTTTAGTTTCATCATCTAAATTAAACAAAAATATTTTGTAAGGCTAATTGTTTTTTTTGTTTTGTTTTTTAAGAGCAAAAATCACTTTGAAAAATTCTGGGGAGCTTATGGTTAAACAAATTCCCACATAAATTAAAATTTCAGATGTCAGTTGAGGCAAAAAAACTCCAGGCCCTGCTGCAAATAGCAAAGTTGAAACTTAAAACTAACACAAATCATTGTTTCTCAAATACATACAATTTATCAACAAAATTAATCCAAATAAACTACTGATATTAACTACCGAAGGTAAAATACCTTCCAATATTTGTAGAATTGTACTAACTATTACTGAACTTTAAATTGAGCTTGCTTAATTTTTCAAAAAAATATAAATAGTAAAAGTTATCACAGCCTGCTAAAGACTACTGAAAGCCTATTGCATTACTGTTTTTATTTGTCTGCAGGCTACTTATGGAATTTTCTACTCCTAAGAGAATATTTGGTTTTTTGGAGGTGGGTTTTGTGCTTTCAATAAGGTTTTAGAATTCCAAATACATTAAAAAATATAACAAGTCAGTCTATTTCAGCTAGTTTTTTAGACATATCTTGCATAATGTACAAAGCAATATGTTTTGTTTGAATAATCATCAACCTTGCTCTTCAGTCCAGTGAGAAAAACTTGGTAAAAAACATAAATTAATATCCCATAGGGCTGAATCAGCTTCTGTACTAAAATTAAATAAAAAAACAAGTTTTTAAACTGAAAGTAAGGAGCAACATTAAAACTTAAAATGAACAAAATTATTCTGTATATAAAAGGGGCTGTCCCCTCCTCAACGCCTCGCTCTTTACGCTAAAGTTTTTTTATTGTTTTTAAAAAATAAAGTTGTGAGAAAGAGTCAAACTTTAGCAAAAAAAGCGAGGCGTTGAGGAGGGGACAGCCCCTTTCATATACAGAATAATTTCTGTTCGTTTTAAGTTTTAATGTCACTCCTTACTTTCAGTTTAAAAAACTTGTTTTTTTTATTTAATTTCTGATCGTTTTTTAGTTAATGCAGCTTTTATTTTGGCTCGCCGTCATTGAATAAGTAAATTAAATTTAGATAAAAATTTCACTTTTCTTTTGCTAAATGGCTGTCTCTAAATTTGGTTCTGACGTAATTTACAAATTAACTTACATAACAAACTTCTATATTTGTATATTTTTCTTCTGGCAAAAAATACAAAGTTGCAGATTTTTTGCAGATATGAGCTTGAAACCTATGTTATAGGATTTTCTGATACACTGAATCTGACGGTGTGATTTTCATTAAAAATTTTTTCACTTTTAGGGGATGTTTCCCCTCTTTTAAAAATCAGGTGAGTTTTCTGAGGCTCGTAGCCTTTGATGAGTAATGCTAAACTTAATAAAATTCATATATTTAGAATCAGCATTATAAGCCCATTTTCTTTGATACATTTATTGACATCAAAGTTCCGTTTTTAAAAGTTTTGCTTACTATTGAGCTGTATCACTTGTTTTTTTTTTTATTACGTATATGATGGGGTTCTCCCCTTAGTCAATACCACGCTCTTTACGTTAAAAGTTAAAAAACATTTTAATTCATAAACCCCTGAATCACAAAGGCCATTTAATTAGAATAGATAGCTCTTTTGAAAGCACTAAAAAAACTGTAGTGTAAAGAGCAAAGTATTGACTTGGGGAGAACCCCCTCACATACATAATAATTCCTGTTCATTTTAAGTTCTAATGTTGCTTCTTACTTTCAGTTGAAAGTACTTGTTTTTTTTTAATTTAATTTCTGATTGTTTTTTAAATAATGCTTGGAAATCTGGTGCCCCCTTCATAGAAATGTCCCTTACCCCCAAAGAAACATCCTCCACGGAAAGATTCTCCCAAGTAACCCCTTCTCCAGCCCCCCTCCCCCCACCAGAAAAAAATTCTTCCTGAAAATGTCTGTATACTTCCCAATAACCAATACAATATGTAAGCAATGGGCAAGGTTCATAACTTGCAGCCCTTCCCCTGGGAACTGTGGGGGATTAAGTCATCATAAAAGACATATATATTAGGTTTTCAACTATGCTAAACAAAATGGCTATCTCAAAATTTTAATTGGGTGACTTTGAGAAAAAAATTAGAATGGGAGGGGGCCTAGTTGCCCTCCATTTTTTTTGGTCACTTAAAAAGGGCACTAGAACTTTTAATTTCCATTCCAATGAGCCCTCTTACGATATTCTAGGACCACTGGGTCAATACAATTACCCCTGGGAAAAAAAAACAAACAAATAAACACGCACCCGTGATCTTTCTTCTGGCAAAAATGCAAAATTCCACATTTTTGTAGATAGGAGCTTGAAACCTCTGCAGTAGGGTTATCTGATACGCTGAATATGATGATGTGAATTTCATTAAGGTTCTATAACTTTTAGGGGGTCTTTCCCCCTTTTTTTCAAAAATGAGCCAAGTGCAAGTGAGCCAAGGCTGCAAGTGAAATTCACTAGATAGTGCTATTTAATATTTCAGGTCATTTTTAAGGGTCAAGCACCCCTCAGAGGTACCTATTCCAGGGTATAATCACAATCAGCAGGTTTGATATGACTAGAAACTGCTGTCAGATTGCATGAAACAGATGTGTCATGGAGGTGTCACATTTTTAGGTCTTGGCACCTGGACTATAGGACTAAAGTGAATACACCATTTGATGCCTTTTTTTATGCTGATTATGAATATAATAAGCATTTCTATCGGAAATGAATTTCAGCCCCCCCCCCTATATGCCAATTCAGGGTTAGGTTAGGTATAGCCTATATAGGGGGGGGGGGGGCTGAAATTCATTTCCAATAAAAATGCTTATTATATTTGTAGGCCTAATCAGCATAAAAAAGGCATCAAATGGTGTATTCACTTTATTTGAAACTCAATACTATGATTTGGTATATATTGACCAAGATTCCTTCATTGCCATCATTTGGGCTTTATATCTAGGCTAATAGGGTGGAGGTATGTACTCCATTAATATAGCCTATATGTTAATCACAGAAACAGCATAGGCCTGCAGCTTTTATTTGCTTATTAGCCTAATTTCTGTCAGAAGAGGCCAACAACTATACATTTATTGAAGATAGAAAGAACTAAGTGCTTACTGTTTTTTTCTAATAATATGTTTTCAGCCAGCCAAAGGGCTGGCTGTTATCTATTCCTGATGTAAAGAATGGCTTCCGGAAACTCTTAATGAAAATGATGGTACAAGCAGTGTTACTTCTTCTTCTTCTATTTAACAGCAGGCGGGCTTTTCAGTAAAACTATTTAGCCCTTTTCCTTTTGCTTCACTCTGTGGGCTACAGAGCTACTGGCTTGATTGCCTCATATTTATTAGATATATTCAGATATCTTTCAGCAGATCTTTTGACTCTAGGAGTTCAAATATAAGATAAGTTCACACAACAGCAACTCTATAAGAAGATTAAAACAAATTTTCTTGTGAATTATTATCGCTTCTAATCAGCAGTTATACCAAACCAATCCTGCTCAACTCATCCTCAGGGCTATACTGTGGTGTTCTCCTCCCCATAGTATAGTGCAGACGGTTTGATATCATTCCATTTTCCCTTCTTGCTTTAGTTTTGTTTTTCTCTGTTTAAAGCTTTTTCCAATAGGCAATGTTTAGAAGTCCTCCAAAAAAAAAATGTCCCCCCAGATCCCAAATCAAATTCCAGTGAATGTGCCATAGTGAAAGATACCCATCTTGGCTGGTCAAGCACACTTTCTCAAAGTTCAAATGATAGCTCCAATTCGGAGAATAGGACAATGATAAGTGTAGGGCTAATGTAACCATAAATGATGATAATGGGTTTCAAGAGGTCCTCTCTAGAAGTTCTAAAAAAAGGAAAAATCTCCCCAATTAAAAGCATTTCCCCTCTCCCTGCCCAAGATCCTCCCTCCAAAAACTTAGGAATTTACCTTAAAATTCTCCCCACTACCCCCTTTGAAATAAAAATGATCACTGCAATAAGAGTTGCAATTTTTAAATTGCTAAAATCAATGTTCTCTCTTAACATTAACCGTGATGGATCTCTGCTAATAGCTGTAGAAGATCAGAAATCAGCAGATACAATAATTAACCTTAAATCCCTTCTGAATACCCCAATTATTGCATCTAATTGGAACCCAAAACAATCACCAACAAAAATAGTAGTTTATAATGTTCCCCCAGAGATATCTACTCAGGAGTTAAAAGAAGGCCTTTCAGATAGGGCTGGAAAAAACACAATCCCAGTTGAGGATGTTACCCAACTTGGAAAACCCAACTCTAATGGCCTAAAAACTAGTAGATCCTTCTTATTCACACTGAAGGATAAAATTGATATCCCAGAAAAATTATTCCTATTTGGGCAAATCAAACCACACAAGGAATACAAACCTAAGCCTATTCAGTGTCAGAAGTGTTTCAAACTGGGACACACAACAAACAAATGCAATGAAATTCTCCAAGAGTGTAGTAATTGTAAATCTTTCCATCCTAAAGAGCTGACAACTTGCAACAACACTCAGCCTACATGCATCAATTGCAAAGGCCCACATGAATCTACAAATAAATCATTATGCCCTGCATACAAGAAAAGAGCTCTAACACTCCAAATATCAACAGAGAAGGCAATCCCATACCCCTTTGCAGCAATGGAAGCAAATGCTGCCCAACAATACCAAATAAAGACTGTAATGAAACCAACAAAACCCCCAAGTCAAATGCCCCCAATGCATCAAGCACCCCATATAAAACACCATCTTCTAAGCCCCCTAGCTCAAATCCCTATCAGAAGCAATCACCAAGCCAACAAGCCTCCTTGTCCGGTGAGATGAGGCCAGCCTGGCCCTCCCTCCCAAGAAGAAAAAAAACGAGAAACACTACCAGGAATCAATCCATTAACCAACAAACAGGATGCACTACCAAAAATGCAATCCCCAAATATATGCTTATTCATTCTAAACTGTAATGCAGTTCAGGTCATGAACATACATCAACTACAGAAAACAAAAATTATTGCAGAATTGGCAAAAATTTACATCCCAGATGATATGCTCATTCAAGCAAAAAAAGATCTTGCTTTACTCTTAACAAAGCTGAACATTGATACACATTCATATGAAGAATAAATCAACAACACAGCATTTATCAATACTCCAATGGAATGTAAGATCACTCACAGAAAATAAGCTAAATGAACTAACATCATTTATGAATAATAATTCAATTAATATTGCTTGCCTCCAAGAAACTCATTTAACCCAAAATCAACAAATTAAGTCTCTGGGATATACTATCCTGAGAAAGGATAGATCTTCAGAGAGAAAAGGAGGTGGTGTAGCTTTATTAGTTAATAATAATATAAAATTTTGTGGCATCAATTTTCCAGATTTTGAAAATGATGTTGATGTAATTGGTATAAGTGTTTGGCTGAATAATTTAAAAACCTACATAATAAGCTTTTATAACCCTAATGGCCAAACTACAGATGCCAAGGATTTCTTTAATTATATAAATAATTCTAATATGTTAAAAAATATCATTATTTGTGGAGATTTCAATGCCCACAGCCGTTTGTGGGGGAATAAACCAGCAAATAAAGCTGGTAAATTTATTGAGCATATGACTTCAAATAATAATGAATTAGTTGTTGCTACCCCTCCAAACCTGAATACTTATTTCAACCCCAAAACTGGCAATTTCTCCACAATTGACCTACAATTGTGTGTCTTTAAATTTTTTGAACAAAATTTACATAAATAAAATTGATAGTCTATGTACAGACCACTTTGATATAGTTTGCTCCCTAAATGAACCTGCTGAAACTTTATCTCATACATCCAAATATATCAACACTAAAGCAAATTGGTCTATTTTCCAAAATAAGCTAAATGATGAAATTACAAGTTTCACCCAAAGTTCATGCATTTCTAAGACAACAGTTGACACACATGCTGAAGCATTGACATCTTTACTAATAAATACAGCTAATCATGCTATCCCCAGGACAACACCTAAGAAAACATTCCCTAAACAAATTCCTAAAGCATGGTGGACAAATGAGTGCCTAAATAAATGGAGGATAAAAAGGCAGCTAGGACAGAATTCATAAAAAAACCAACACCTACTACATATTTAAAAAAATTACAAGCAGAATCTAATCTAAAAAGGACTATAATAGATGCTAAATATAAATACTGGAATAATTTTGCAAATAATCTCTCCAGAGAAACAAATGAGCCCAATTATACATAAAGTCATAAGCCACATATGTGGGAAAAAGACTTCTCCTAACCCACTCCTGTTGAGCTTATACATAATAATACCCATTAAGACAATGATAATGAAAAGGCTAACCTATTTGCAACTCTTTTTGTTAATAAGCTAACATCAAATAATCAAAGCAAGCTGTCCACAATTCCTATGAACCCTAGTTACCAACCACGCCCAGGATCCGAGTACATAACTAATCCATTTTCAATCCAGGAATTGAATAATGCAATACATCATATTAGGTCCAAAACTAGCAGTAGCTATGACAATATACACCCTACATGGATAAAGAATCTCACACCTTCATACAAACAAGAACTGCTAAACTGTTATAATCACGCTTGGGCATCTTCTAGGTTCCCCAATATATGGAAATGTTCGTCCCGCCTACCAATCCTAAAGAAAAATAAACCAAAAGATAACCCTGAGTCTTATAGGCCCATAATGATTACACCTGTGATGGGAAAATAATGGAGAAAATGATTTATCACAGACTCCTCTGGTTTGTTGAGAAAAATAACATGATCCCACACACTCAACTGGATTCAGGAAATACCACTCCTCAACAGATGCTTTCATTTTGCTAACAAATGCAATAAATGAATCTTTCTCAAAAAAATAATATCCTAGTGGCAGCTTTCCTAGATTTTGAAGGAGCTTATGACAATGTGAACCACCACATCCTTTTAAATAAACTTGCAAACCTTGGAGTACCTCCTAAGCTAGTATCCTTTATTAAATCCTTCATAGAAGTGCGAAGTTTCATTGTTTGTGTTGGTTCAGCCTCTTCACCCCAAAAGACAATATCCAAAGGCCTACCTCAGGGAGCAGTCCTCAGTTGCCTCCTTTTTGCCCTATATCTCTGGGACATGAACCTACCCCACACGAATCTACAATATGCTGATGATCTGGTGCTATGGTCATCTGGCAACACCTTTCAGATAGCACAGTCAAATCTGCAAAAGTCACTTTTCCAGTTTGAAAAATTCTCTCAACATTCAGATTTACCCATTGCACCCACCAAGTCAAAAATAATCCAATTTCACCGGAAGCGAAACCATGTTAATGCAAAACTAACTCTAAATAAAACAACTATTCCAGAAGATAATAATATTAATTACCTAGGTCTCATGCTTGACCAAAAACTTAATTTCCACCTCCACATTTCAAACACAATAAAAAAATGTTATAGAAAAGCAAATATACTAAAAAGACTTCTTTCCACACCCTGGGGTTGTAAGGAGAAAACCTTACTCCAGTTTTATAAATCACATATAAGACCCCATATTGACTATGGGCTCATTGTCTATGGTGCATGTGCAAAGACCCAGATGCAAAAAATTGAAACAACACAAAATGATATAATACGTCTCATATTTGGTCTTAGGAAACCCACAAGCACCAAGTTTCTGCTTATGGAGAGTGGATTAACAACAATAAGGGAGAGACGTAGCTTTCTCTTGATAAAACATCTTACAAAAATTGAATCAAATAGCTCACACACATTACATAATTGGTTAAGAAATCCAGCCGTGTATAGAGGTATTGCAGATGAGTATGCCAACATTCAAAAGAAGTTCCCTGTACCAGCAAAGTCTATTGCACCTACTTTCCCCCAATCCCCTCCATGGAATTGGTCATTTCCCATAATAAATACTGAATTTTCAAAATGGAATAAAGATTTAACCCCCATTGCTTTTGTCCAGAAAAAATTTGCAGAACTTAATACAATTACCTATAAAAATCACTTCCAAATATTTGTTGATGGGTCAAAAATGGATGAGAAGGTTGCAAGTGGTGTTTTCCTTCCTCACCTGAAAATTGCAATGGGCGAGAGATTATTTAATAATTTATCTATAATGTCTGCTGAGTTAAATGCCATAATCATGGCATTAGAACACCTTAAGCAAAACCAACCTTTGATTGAAAATTCGAATAATATTATCATCTATTCCGACTCTTTATCAAGCCTTGAGTTGCTGGCCTCAGCTCCTCAATATAAGTTGGACATTGACACTTATCATTGTCTCAGTATTATTGATAATCTTGCTTCAAGTGGCATAAAACTTACTTTCAGTACATTCCTAGCCACTCTGGCATAAGTGGTAATCATCAGGTTGATGAAATAGCAAAAAATGCTATAAATATTGACCAGCCAAGTGGGAGACCAATCCCAATTAGAGATATTTACCGATGGAGGCTATCAGATATTAATTTTAATAAGATTAATCCTATCCTTTCCCCCTTTCCCAATAAGTATCTTTCTAAAATTTATCATAGAATTCGTTCTGGAACAAATGGACTAAATTTCCTTGCATTCTCATATAAGCTTTCTAATTCAAGTGGCTCAATTCCCCTGTCCCCTCTTTGCAGGCATTGTAATATGAATAATGAAACAATTGACCATTGCCTATTTGAATGTAATATGCTGACGTCTGCACAACATACCTTGCTTTGTAAACTGTTAAAATACTTCAAACACCACAAAATCCCACTATCAGCCAAGAGCCTAGCCAACTGTACCTGCACACAGAGCATAGAAATCGACATCTATCATCTTATATTTGAACTCCTAGAGTCAAAAGATCTGCTGAAAGATATCTGAATATATCTAATAAATATGAGGCAATCAAGCCAGTAGCTCTGTAGCCCACAGAGTGAAGCAAAAGGAAAAGGGCTAAATAGTTTTACTGAAAAAGCCCGCCTGCTGTTAAATAGAAGAAGAAGAAGAAGATGATAGATGTCGATTTCTATGCTCTGTGTGCAGGTATAGTTGGCTAGGCTCTTGGCTGATAGTGGGATTTTGTGTGTTTGAAGTATTTTAACAGTTTACAAAGCAAGGTATGTTGTGCAGACGTCAGCATATCACATTCAAATAGGCAATGGTCAATTGTTTCATTATTCATATTACAATGCCTGCAAAGAGGGGACAGGGAAATTGAGCCACTTGAATTAGAAAGCTTATATGAGAATGCAAGGAAATTTAGTCCATTTGTTCCAGAACGAATTCTATGATAAATTTAGAAAGATACTTATTGGGAAAGGGGGAAAGGATAGGATTAATCTTATTAAAATTAATATCTGATAGCCTCCATCGGTAAATATCTCTAATTGGGATTGGTCTCCCACTTGGCTGGTCAATATTTATAGCATTTTTGGCTATTTCATCAACCTGATGATTACCACTTATGCCAGAGTGGCTAGGAATGTACTGAAAGTAAGTTTTTATGCCACTTGAAGCAAGATTATCAATAATACTGAGACAATGATAAGTGTCAATGTCCAACTTATATTGAGGAGCTGAGGCCAGCAACTCAAGGCTTGATAAAGAGTCGGAATAGATGATAATATTATTCGAATTTTCAATCAAAGGTTGGTTTTGCTTAAGGTGTTCTAATGCCATGATTATGGCATTTAACTCAGCAGACATTATAGATAATTATTAAATAATCTCTCTCCCATTGCAATTTTCAGGTGAGAAAGGAAAACACCACTTGCAACCTTCTCATCCATTTTTGACCCATCAACAAATATTTGGAAGTGATTTTTATAGGTAATTGTATTAAGTTCTGCAAATTTTTCTGGACAAAAGCAATGGGGGTTAAATCTTTATTCCATTTTGAAAATTCAGTATTTATTATGGGAAATGACCAATTCCATGGAGGGGATTGGGGGAAAGTAGGTGCAATAGACTTTGCTGGTACAGGGAACTTCTTTTGAATATTGGCATACTCATCTGCAATACCTCTATACATGGCTGGATTTCTTAACCAATTATGTAATGTGTGTGAGCTATTTGATTCAATTTTTGTAAGATGTTTTATCAAGAGAAAGCTACGTCTCTCCTTATTGTTGTTAATCCACTCTCCATAAGCAGAAACTTGGTGCTTGTGGGTTTCCTAAGACCAAATATGAGACGTATTATATCATTTTGTGTTGTTTCAATTTTTTGCATCTGGGTCTTTGCACATGCACCATAGACAATGAGCCCATAGTCAATATGGGGTCTTATATGTGATTTATAAAACTGGAGTAAGGTTTTCTCCTTACAACCCCACGGTGTGGAAAAGTCTTTTTAGTGTATTTGCTTTTCTATAACATTTTTTTATTGTGTTTGAAATGTGGAGGTGGAAATTAAGTTTTTGGTCAAGCATGAGACCTAGGTAATTAATATTATTATCTTCTGGAATAGTTGTTTTATTTAGAGTTAGTTTTGCATTAACATGGTTTCGCTTCCGGTGAAATTGGATTATTTTTGACTTGGTGGGTGCAATGGGTAAATCTGAATGTTGAGAGAATTTTTCAAACTGGAAAAGTGACTTTTGCAGATTTGACTGTGCTATCTGAAAGGTGTTGCCAGATGACCATAGCACCCGATCATCAGCATATTGTAGATTCGTGTGGGGTAGGTTAATGTCCCAGAGATATAGGGCAAAAAGGAGGCAACTGAGGACTGCTCCCTGAGGTTGGCCTTTGGATATTGTCTTTTGGTGTGAAGAGGCTGAACCAACACAAACAATGAAACTTCGCACTTCTATGAAGGATTTAATAAAGGATACTAGCTTAGGAGGTACTCCAAGGTTTGCAAGTTTATTTAAAAGGATTTGGTGGTTCACATTGTCATAAGCTCCTTCAAAATCTAGGAAAGCTGCCACTAGGATATTATTTTTTGAGAAAGATTCATTTATTGCATTTGTTAGCAAAATGAAAGCATCTGTTGAGGAGTGGTATTTCCTGAATCCAGTTTGAGTGTGTGGGATCATGTTTATTTTTCTCAACAAACCAGAGGAGTCTGTGATAAATCATTTTCTCCATTATTTTCCCCATCACAGGTGTAATCATTATGGGCCTATAAGACTCAGGGTTATCTTTTGGTTTATTTTTCTTTAGGATTGGTAGGAGGGACGAACATTTCCATATATTGGGGAACCTAGAAGATGCCCAAGCATGATTATAACAATTTAGCAGTTCTTGTTTGTATGAAGGTGTGAGATTCTTTATCCATGTAGGGTGTATATTGTCATAGCTACTGCTAGTTTTGGACCTAATATGATGTATTGCATTATTCAATTCCTGGATTGAAAATGGATTAGTTATGTACTCGGATCCTGGGCGGCGTGGTTGGTAACTAGGGTTCATAGGAATTGTGGACAGCTTGCTTTGATTATTTGATGTTAGCTTATTACAAAAAGAGTTGCAAATAGGTTAGTCTTTTCATTATCATTGTCATAATGGGTATTATTATGTATAAGCTCATACAGGAGTGGGTTGGGAGAAGTCTTTTTCCCTAATATGTGGCTTATGACTTTATGTGTAATGGCTCATTTGTTTCTCTGGAGAGATTATTTGCAAAATTATTCCAGTATTTATATTTAGCATCTATTATAGTCCTTTTTAGATTAGATTCTGCTTGTAATTTTTTTAAATATGTAGTAGGTGTTGGTTTTTTTATGAATTCTGTCCTAGCTGCCTTTTTTATCCTCCATTTATTTAGGCACTCATTTGTCCACCATGCTTTAGGAATTTGTTTAGGGAATGTTTTCTTAGGTGTTGTCCTGGGGATAGCATGATTAGCTGTATTTATTAGTAAAGATGTCAATGCTTCAGCATGTGTGTCAACTGTTGTCTTAGAAATGCATGAACTTTGGGTGAAACTTGTAATTTCATCATTTAGCTTATTTTGGAAAATAGACCAATTTGCTTTAGTGTTGATATATTTGGATGTATGAGATAAAGTTTCAGCAGGTTCATTTAGGGAGCAAACTATAGCAAAGTGGTCTGTACATAGACTATCAATTTTATTTATGTAAATTTTGTTCAAAAAATTTAAAGACACAATTTGTAGGTCAATTGTGGAGAAATTGCCACTTTTGGGGTTGAAATAAGTATTCAGGTTTGGAGGGGTAGCAACAACTAATTCATTATTATTTGAAGTCATATGCTCAATAAATTTACCAGCTTTATTTGCTGGTTTTTATTCCCCCACAAAAGCCTGTGGGCATTGAAATCTCCACAAATAATGATATTTTTTAACATATTAGAATTATTTATATAATTAAAGAAATCCTTGGCATCTGTAGTTTGGCCATTAGGGTTATAAAAGCTTATTATGTAGGTTTTTAAATTATTCAGCCAAACACTTATACCAATTACATCAACATCATTTTCAAAATCTGGAAAATTGATGCCACAAAATTTTATATTATTATTAACTAATAAAGCTACACCACCTCCTTTTCTCTCTGAAGATCTATCCTTTCTCAGGATAGTATATCCCAGAGACTTAATTTGTTGATTTTTGGGTTAAATGAGTTTCTTGGAGGCAAGCAATATTAATTGAATTATTATTCATAAATGATGTTAGTTCATTTAGCTTATTTTCTGTGAGTGATCTTACATTCCATTGGAGTATTGATAAATGTTGTGTTGTTGATTTATTCTTCATATGAATGTGTATCAATGTTCAGCTTTGTTAAGAGTAAAGCAAGATCTTTTTTTGCTTGAATGACCATATCATCTGGGATGTAAATTTTTGCCAATTCTGCAATAATTTTTGTTTTCTGTAGTTGATGTATGTTCATGGCCTGAACTGCATTACAGTTTAGAATGAATAAGCATATATTTGGGGATTGCATTTTTGGTAGTGCATCCTGTTTTTTGGTTAATGGATTGATTCCTGGTAGTGTTTCTGGTTTGTTTCTTCTTGGGAGGGAGGGCCAGGCTGGCCTCATCTCATCGGACAAGGAGGCTTGTTGGCTTGGTGATTGCTTCTGATAGGGATTTGAGCTAGGGGGCTTAGAAGATGGTGTTTTATATGGGGTGCTTGATGCATTGGGGGCATTTGACTGGGGGTTTTGGTTGGTTTCATTACAGGCTTTATTTGGTATTGTTGGGCAGCATTTGCTTCCATTGCTGCAAAGGGGTATGGGATTGCCTTCTCTGTTGATATTTGGAGTGTTAGAGCTCTTTTCTTGTATGCAGGGCATAATGATTTATTTGTAGATTCATGTGGGCCTTTGCAATTGATGCATGTAGGCTGAGTGTTGTTGCAAGTTGTCAGCTCCTTAGGATGGAAAGATTTACAATTACTACACTCTTGGAGAATTTCATTGCATTTGTTTGTTGTGTGTCCCAGTTTGAAACACTTCTGACACTGAATAGGCTTAGGTTTGTATTCCTTGTGTGGTTTGATTTGCCCAAATAGGAATAATTTTTCTGGGATATCAATTTTATCCTTCAGTGTGAATAAGAAGGATCTACTAGTTTTTTAGGCCATTAGAGTTGGGTTTTCCAAGTTGGGTAACATCCTCAACTGGGATTGTGTTTCCAGCCCTATCTGAAAGGCCTTCTTTTAACTCCTGAGTAGATATCTCTGGGGGAACATTATAAACTACTATTTTTGTTGGTGATTGTTTTGGGTTCCAATTAGATGCAATAATTGGGGTATTCAGAAGGGATTTAAGGTTAATTATTGTATCTGCTGATTTCTGATCTTCTACAGCTATTAGCAGAGATCCATCACGGTTAATGTTAAGAGAGAACATTGATTTTAGTAATTTAAAAATTGCAACTCTTATTGCAGTGATCATTTTTATTTCAAAGGGGGTAGTGGGAGTAATTTTAAGGTAAATTCCTAAGTTTTTGGAGGGAGGATCTTGGGCAGGGAGAGGGGAAATGCTTTTAATTGGGGAGATTTTTTTCCTTTTTTTAGAACTTCTAGAGAGGACCTCTTGAAACCCATTATCATCATTTATGGTTACATTAGCCCCTACACTTATCATTGTCCTATTCTCCGAATTGGAGCTATCATTTGAACTTTGAGAAAGTGTGCTTGACCAGCCAAGATGGGTATCTTTCACTATGGCACATTCACTGGCATTTGATTTGGGATCTGGGGGGACATTTTTTTTTTGGAGGACTTCTAAACATTGCCTATTGGAAAAAGCTTTAAACAGAGAAAAACAAAACTAAAGCAAGAAGGGAAAATGGAATGATATCAAACCGTCTGCACTATACTATGGGGAGGAGAACACCACAGTATAGCCCTGAGGATGAGTTGAGCAGGATTGGTTTGGTATAACTGCTGATTAGAAGCGATAATAGTTCACAAGAAAATTTGTTTTAATTTTCTTATAGAGTTGCTGTTGTGTGTTACTGCCATCACAATAATAAAATCCCGATTTTTCTTCCAAAAAAAATCTAAAATTTCGAAAAAGTCCCGGAATACAGTTTTTTGGGTACTGGTGCGTTATATGGGCCTTTACAAGGATATCCGTCACCTAATACCCGCCAGACGGGTTAATTCAAGAAACCTCTATAGAGCAATGCAATCCAAAGAGTGGTTTTCATTGCGTTTACGATTTTTAAATTGTTGTTTTTTGGGGTTTAGGGGGGGGGGAGGTACCTAGGTTAGGTTACGTATTTAATTTATGCTATATCCAACACCCCCACCCCTCAATTTGTAAATATGTAGCCCAAATTTGTTTCTAAACTATTATATTCATCCTATTTTTTTTTATTTCATTAGCATTAACCAAACTAGACTTTTTAAAAAGGCCTATATAATGCACCAGAACCGTTTTTTTAGGTTATATAACATAGGGCTGCACAGTGATGACGTAAAAATCAAGGCACGTAATTTGAAGTACGATGAAACGTGGTTTCTAGTTGTAACTAACAGCTGATTATCAATATTCCTAGCAATATATCGACGTGAAAACGTACTGGTGGATTAGTAAAATCTACGACAGACATTTTAGGCCAAAGTAATTCACCAAAGTTCCAAAAAAAACGTGTCGACGCATTCGAGTTTCATCTTTATTTGAATTTTCCGCCCAAGAATCGACGTCGCGCTTCGCATCCATATTGTGCGTCCAGACTATCTGGAGAAATGGGACAGAAATCTGGAAAAAGGAATAGTCGTCCAGACTTGGCTGTTTTTTCAAGAACCTGGTGTTTTTTCAAAATATCTGTACAAATTTATCAGCCATCCTCATCAAGTCTGTTTTCCTGAGCCAAAATCTATAAAAAACAAATCTAAACCCTCAGTTAGACAATTTGCCTTTTTTCTATTCAAAACCATCTTAGACAACTATTTTTATTTATCACTTATCGTGTCTAATTGTCTCCTTCTTCTGGCATTTTCCAGAAAAGCTATCCATGCTACCACTATCATCCCATTTTCTATTTTCTTACCCTCTGATTATTCCTGCCCAAAAAAACGGAAAAATGGAGGGGAAGACCTGTCTACATTCCCAGATTTTTGTCCCATTTTTCCAGAAAATGGATAGTCTAGACGCGGTAATATTCAATATGGCTTGACAAGCGGTAAAAGTTGCTTTGTATCACATCTTCATACGTCCCTTTCCCTTTTACCATACCTGATTTTCTGTTTAGCGAAAGTCTCGCCAATCAAGAAGCGGACAGCGGAACTATCATTCTTCTTACAAAAGCATCCTTTTGAAATCTCAAGGCCCGACTTCAATACCCAGAAAACCTGGATTCCAAACGTACTAAAATCTAAGAAAAATCCAAACGATATCATTCAAACATTCAGTCCACGGATTCTTCATTGTATAAAAAAAAGGAATCTGCTGCTTTCACACGAAAAAATCCGGAAGAAAAACAGACCCCTTTTTTCCCGAATCTGGGTACTTAGAATCCAACTTTCTTGGTATTAAACCCGGCCTTTGGGTATTTGAATAGAAAAATATAAGGCAAAAGGCAGAAAAAACTGTTTACTACCGAGTTATTAGTAAAAAAGCACTAAGTGAAGCAACCAACTAAAAAAAAACTAGTTTCTCAGGTATTTATTGATACGATTCAGCAATCATTTCGTTAATCGGAGCTCAAAAGACAACCCTAAGAAACTGGACAAATTAGCTTCAGTGAATGAAACTAAGTTCGGTTAGCACACAAATAAACACTAAGTCTTCTTAGAGAACGTAATCCAGATAACCCATTTTTAATTTTTCTTAGTTTATCTGGATACTCATCTGCGATCTTCAAAATTTAGAACTTAAATACTGAGTGGAATATTATGAGCATGAAAGTGTCTAAAAATATTAGAAAAATCGGGGAAATACGTTGATAGCGATCAGAGCGATCTTTTGAACCAATTGATGTACGTTCCTTAAAATAGCACAAACGTACGACTAAGTATATTGATCCTAAACTATTGAAACTTGCAACAACCTAAGGAAATCACAGAATGCTAGCAATCATTTGGTCAAGACTTTATAAAACTAATTTTTTGCGAAGTTTCATCTGCAAAACACCGAACTAAAAAGACACTGGAGCTGAGCATAACAAGTTTTCCGATGGTATTTATCGCTTCCGCTGCCCTAGATTTCTGAATACATTCGAGGCTCTTGAAATGATGTCAAGAACTCAAATGAATATTTTTGTTCTGAATTCGCCACTTGTTGTTACATTGGAGTCGAATTTTCAAATTTCAAATCCTAAACGAAAAAATCGTTGCCCCAGTGTAATAGACTAATGGCGCAAATCCAGAGGAAACAAACAAAAACAGAGAATATTCGTGATACCGTGCAGAAAAAATTAGTAGACAATCAGCCACAATCGTTGAAAATCTCTTTTTTAATCAAAAATCTCGGTTTTAGCAAAAAATCCCGAAAAACCCGGACACAAAAAAAAAATCCCGGACCGTAAAAAAAAAATCCCGGAATACCGGGATTAATCTCGGACGGTGATAATCATTGGTATAAAAGACCAACACTACCAACCAATGTAGCCGACTTTTCGGTGCATGTCATAGAGATATAAAATAAAAACTCTTTGGCGTATGTCCTTCATAAACCTTTTGGTGCATGGCCATCTTCAAATGCCAGAAACTAGTTAAGCAGAAGAACTATTTTGCAAGGTTTCACTTTTTATAACATACAGATTTTTAAAGGTCATCAAAGGTTAGGACCCTCTAAAGGGATTAGGAATGGAGGTATGTACTTCAAAATACTTTCCTGGGACATACATTAGCTTGTAGACCCATCCCTGAAAGTTTCATTTTCCTAACCTAACCCCTTTCCAAGATAGCCAAAAGTAGCTAAAGTAGAATTTTACCCACGCAAAGAATATGAAAAGATTATTCCACAGAGAACTTGAAACGTCACTAATCATAAAAATACAAACAGTAGTCTCATGCCTGTGCTACATTATAGTCACACTTGTCGATAAAATCCAAAGTACGCACGACTACAGTGCCAATTACGTTCGCCGTTCGTAATTTCTCGAGTGGACCATTGTTCAACTTTCAAGCATAAATTTCTTGACTGACCAATCAGAGTCAAGGTTTAAGGCATACCTTTTAAAACTAGAAAAGATGGAACTTTATAACAGCGAATTTTCTATCTGGGAGAGGAATCTGACAAAAGTTAAGGAGACTTAGCATTAATAGAGAACAGTTGGACATAAATTACTGTTGGTGCAAACTCAGTAAACTAATTTCTTGCAATTTTAATTTTTTGGTTTTTAAATACAAGTGTAATGTTAAAATCAAGAAAATTGCCATGTCATTCATGATATTTGGCTTTCTTTATTGATAGATGTGACTATGATGTGGCGTGGGCATTACAGTTGCTGCCGAATAACTTCCCTCAGTAAAGGTGCAGAGTAGGGGCTTTTGAGTAGGAAATATGTTTAGAAAACAATTTTAAATTTTATATTTATTACATAATACAGAATATTTGATTGCAACTCCACTTTACTTTGCCCCAACCCCTCCTATTGTGCGAATATGTAGCTCAAATTGTATATTTTCTATGCATGCTGCCAATGCGTCTCTCTTGTTTCGACCTGTTTACCCGTAAATTGAATCAACTGTGATGAAATAAAAACATATTTCTTAATTTTTCCTTCTCAATAGCCCCTAGTCTATACATTTACCCTTCCCTATGATTTTCCCTAGGCCTAGTTTGGTTTCCTATGGAGACTAAATGAGCTAGTCTAGCCTAGCCTGTGGAAATATTTCAAAGAAGAATGGACTAAGAACTATTGCCGTCTGAAAAGAAGTACAACTAGGATGGAACAAACGAGATGTTACCATTTCGAACAACCGTCACAAGCACTAAATGTCATTTCGTCGACAATGAAAATCCGTCAGAACATTGAAACGTCAGAACATCATCAGTCATAACTGTCGGACATCGACATTGTGACTGTCGATGAACTGACGTGTCGATGTTATGACTGTTGACGTTCTCACGGGTAGCAATTTTGACTGTCGATGTACTGACGTGTTGATGTTCTGACTGTCAATGTTCTGACGCGTAGGAATTGTAATCCACTCTGAGATTTAACCGTCCACTACTGGCAAGTATTTACAACGCTACCGCTCTGCCACATATATTATATGTGACCTCTTTCTGGAAATTATTGGCAAACCGTGAAAAGTCTAAAATCCGCTCTTTATTTTTCCGTTTTGCCAAGCACCTACTATAATTGCCACCTTGGACAAAAAATAGTTTTCTGATTCGGCGCTATAACCTAGCGGACCAAAATCTAGCTGTTGAGACACTTATTAGCCGGCAAACAACAAAACCAGCAATTCTAAAGCACGAGTGGGCAAGTTTGCTTGTTTAATTTTCCCTCTTGTTTCCTTTTTTTTCCTCCTTTCAGAAGTTGTTGTCCTTGTTGCTATTTTCGAAGAAGTTGTTGTTTCTATTGTAATTTTTGAGTATGTTATCTTTCTGTTTCCTCTTTTCGTACTATTTTGTATACTATTTAAGAAGTTGTTGCTTTTGTTGTTATTTTTTTAGTTTGTTTTCTTTTTGTTTCCTCTTTTCGCATTTTTGTATGCTCTATCATTGTACATTTATTGTTTACGACGGGTTTTCAATATATTATTATTATTAAACTATTCCGTATATGAGGAGGGCTGCCCTCCCTCAGCCCTTGTTCTTTACGCTAAAGTCTTAAGTTTTTTCAAATTCTCATTCAACGGCCTTGGTGTTTGAGCAGTCTGTCTTAAAGACTTGCGACAAAAATTCAAATTTTGGCGATGTTTGAGAATGCGGCAATTTAAATTCGAACTTTCGTATGGGGACTAATTTGCGGTTTGAGGAATACTGTCCTTTGGAGACATCCAAAAGAACCATTATTAATTTTTTTTTTTTAATTTAAGCTACATATTCACAAAGTTTTTAAAACCGTATAGATCAGGATCTAGCAAAGCTATGAGGCTCAAAAATGCTTTCTTTGGCCCTCATTTGTGCTGTAAATTTACTTCTGAAAGTTTTCACTCTTAAAAAGCATTGTTTGTTCAAGTTGATAAAAAATCAGTGGAACTTGAAGGGGAAAAGGGTGGTGATATACAGCCTACTTAAACATCCCCTTCCAGAACACAATTTGCATTCTGGATCCATTCCTGAAAGTGTCCTTCACCTAGTTCAACTGCTTTCCAAGATTTTTTTTTAAGTGAGCGCACCTCGGCAAGGTCACTGCATGATATCAGTTTTTTAAAGCGTGGGAAAAAGCAAACTTTGAGGGTTCATTTGGACCCAAGTCCATTTCTTTCTTTCTTTTTTAGTCACCGGTAAGGATTATTGTCGAGACGCTGATAAAATATAAATAAATCCCAGTAAGATATGTAAATATGTCGCAGGCCATGGAGCTTTTGTGGAGATCAGCGCCTTGTATTTGTTGTACGATTTTCGTTTTTAATGGAGATTATATCTTCTGTTGCCCACTGTTGGTAATGCCGAGAAGAAAGGTCCTAACCTTTGATGACCTTTAAAAATCTGTATGTTATAAAAAGTGAAACCTTGCAAAATAGTTCTTCTGCTTAAATGATGTATAACAAAATTGGGTACTTGGGCACTATATGGGCCTTTACAAGGAAACCAGTCACAAAAAACCCGCAAATTCAAGAGACCGCTAGAGTAATGCAATGCAAGGCGTGGTTTTCATTGCATTTCCAATATTTAAACAGTTGTTTTCGGGGTTTAGGGGGGGAGGGTACCTAGGTTAGGCTAGGTTACGTATTTAATATATGCTATGCTTTACCGCCCCCTCCCGCCAATGTGCACTTAGGAACGGTAGCCGGTAGAGCAAAACAAAAAGCAGATTCAGATTCTACACAAAATTTTACACTCGATGGCATTCATAACTCAATTTTGGCGGAGATGCCTAATACGACAATCATCCTCCCAGGTGACGAGAAACGTGTCTTTAGACTTTGGGAGTTAGTTGACCTGTCCCTATGTAGAAAATCCACTCAGTGCTTAGTAATAAATCGAAATTTCAAAATAAAGATAATTTCTCGTGTAGGTACAATAAATGGTATTATAAAATGGGTTTATTGAAATGAACCACAAAAGACCACACCTTTCTTTGCTTCTGAAGCAACAGTCACTTCGAACGAATAGCCACTTTTATGTCAATATGATGAAAAGGAAAAACAGTGAGGTTCTAGCTTAGCCATATTCGTTTTTCATGTCTTTGCCCACAAAGGAAGGGACCTTGTTGTCATTATTTGCTAATCAAGAAAAGCCACTATAACACATAAGCAAACAGGGCTTAACGGAGCTATTGAATAAGTTTCGTAGGATGAAATAGTCAATTTCCAAGGCTGTTATCACCAGCTATAATACCAATAGTGAGTGATATACAATTTTAAATTGTATATTATAATTTAAAATTGTATAAATTGTGTATAAATATGCTTTAGTATTACTTGAACTGGAGAACAAATAACCATAATATGAACTCTGGAAATCCAGTTACTCTCTCTATACAACGGAGAACTTCAAGTTATGACACATATTCTAAAAATAGTTTATATCCCTAATACTATCAAGATAGCTTCACTTTGAACTTATCTACAATGCTTCATAAAATGTCCCTAAATGCTTCATTCTTATATTGTAAAGTGTCCTTAAATCTAAAATTAAAGGGTTCACTTTTATTGTACCAAAACTCCTATATCATCAGTTGGTTTATGTAAATAGAGGAGATTGAGTAGCTTGAAAGAAAATAAGAGTGACTAGGATCAATTTTGCTGAATCGAATGACTTGACAATCGGCAACACTTAATTCAAGAAGCCTTGCCTCAGCCCATTGACCGAGAAGTCCAAGATTATTTTGTAGAAGAAAAGAATTATTGTATTAAAGGAATTTTGTTCATTTTTATTATATTTGATGGTAACTGACCGCTTTGAGAGAAGTTTACGAAGCGTCTTTTGGTCAATAGCACAAGTCGTAAAAAAAAAACTAGTTTCTGGCATTTTAAGATGGCCATGCACCAAAAGGTTTATGAAGGACATACGCCAAAGAGTTTGTATTTTATATCTCTATGACATGCACCGAAAAGTCGGCTACATTGGTTGGTAGTGTTGGTCTTTTATACCCATGGTTTCACCGTCCGAGATTAATCCCGGTATAACCGAAAATTCGACTTTTGTCTGTCATTAGTATATAAAAGTGTATGTTTAATGTACTTGTACCAAATATATTAACTCAGATCATTTTGCATATCATGTAAAATGCATTCAACCAAACAATTGGGAAACTATAGCTTTCACCATTGGCCTACAATTCCAGGGGACTTGTTGGTTATAGGTTATATTAATATATTGACATGGTAGTCCACCTTTAGACCACAAGCAGCCAAGCCTATTAGACTTAGGTTTCACTTGTTTGCTGCTTTTAAGTCCAACCAAAATCAGTCCCAGATTTAGTATATGTCTAGTGGACATTGTCTGTCACATGACAACCCAATATCAATCCAATCTTTCATCCCAAAATTCTATGACTATCTACATTAGTTCCACTAGGATCACAATCTTGGACTTGATTTAGCCTATTTAAAAAGAGTATTTAAGAGATAGGCTAATCTAATAAATTGTAAAAAGAGCATTCAAAATTCACGCCATTAATGATTGTGACAAAGGAGATGGGTTTTGTGTACTTTACAATGCTTGAAAGGTATGTCAGCACGTAACTGTATAACGTTTTGACCCGATTTGTTTGAAGGTCTAAATCGGGTCAAAACTTCCCAAATTCTCGTAGATAATTTTCCCAAATTTCGTTCAAATTTTCAACGAAAATTTGAGAAGTTTTGACCCGACGGTCTAAATCGGGTCAAAACTTCCCAAATTCGCGTTGATAATCAACGAAATTTGGGAAAATTATCTACGAGAATTTGGGAAGTTTTGACCCGACGGTCTAAATCGGGTCAAAACATCCCAAATTCTCGTAGAATTATCTACGAGAATTTGGGACGTTTTGACCCGATTTAGACCTTCATAAACTGAGGGTTTAGATTTGTGTTTTTTTATAGATTTTGGCTCAGGAAAACAGACTTGATGAGGATGGCTGATAAATTTGTACAGATATTTTGAAAAAAACCACCAGGTTCTTGAAAAAAAACAGCCAAGTCTGGACGACTATTCCTTTTTCCAGATTTCTGTCCCATTTCTCCAGATAGTTTGGACGCACAATATGGATGCGAAGCGTGACGTCGATTCTTGGGCGGAAATTCAAATAATAAAGATGAAACGCGAATGCGTCGACACGTTTTTTTGGAACTTTGGTGAATTGCTTTGGCCTAAAATGTCTGTCGTAGATTTTACCAATCCACCAGTACGTTTTCACGTCGAAATATTGCTAGGAATATTGATAATCAGCTGTTAGTTACAACTAGAAACCACGTTTCATCGTACTTCAAATTACGTGCCTTATTTTTACGTCATCACTCTGCAGCCCTATGTTATATAACCTAAAAACGGTTCTGGTGCATTATATAGGCCTTTTTAAAAAAGTCAAGTTTGGTTAATGCTAATGAAATAAAAAAAATAGGATGAATATAATAGTTTAGAAACAAATTTGGGCTATATATTTACAAATTGAGGGGGGGGTGTTGGATATAGCATAAATTAAATACGTAACCTAACCTAACCTAGGTACCTTCCCCCCCCCCCCCCCCCCCCCCCCCCCCCCCCCCCCCCCCCCCCCCCCCCCCCCCCCCCCTAACTAAACCCCCCAAAAAACAACAATTTAAAAATCGTAAACGCAATGAAAACCACTCTTTGCATTGCATTGCTCTATAGAGGTTTCTTGAATTAACCCGTCTGGCGGGTATTAGGTGACGGATATCCTTGTAAAGGCCCATATAACGCACCAGTACCCAAAAAACTGTATTCCGGGATTTTTTCGAAATTTCAGATTTTTTTTGGAAGAAAAATCGGGATTTTATTATTGTGATGGCAGTAACACTGCTTGTACCATCATTTTCATTAAGAGTTTCCGGAAGCCATTCTTTACATCAGGAATAGATAACAGCCAGCCCTTTGGCTGGCTGAAAACATATTATTAGAAAAAAACAGTAAGCACTTAGTTCTTTCTATCTTCAATAAATGTATAGTTGTTGGCCTCTTCTGACAGAAATTAGGCTAATAAGCAAATAAAAGCTGCAGGCCTATATGCTGTTTCTGTGATTAACATATAGGCTATATTAATGGAGTACATACCTCCACCCTATTAGCCTAGATATAAAGCCCAAATGATGGCAATGAAGGAATCTTGGTCAATATATACCAAATCATAGTATTGAGTTTCAAATAAAGTGAATACACCATTCGATGCCTTTTTTTATGCTGATTAGGCCTACAAATATAATAAGCATTTCTATTGGAAATGAATTTCAGGCCCCCCCCCCCTTATATAGGCTATACCTAACCTAACCCTGAATTGGCATATATAGGGGGGGGGGGGGGCTGAAATTCATTTCCGATAGAAATGCTTATTATATTTGTAATCAGCATAAGAAAGGCATCAAATGGTGTGTATTCACTTTAGTCCTACAGTCCAGGTGCCAGGACCTAAAAAATGTGACACCTCCATGACACATCTGTTTCATGCAATCTGACAGCAGTTTCTAGTCATATCAAACCTGCTGATTGTGATTGTTATACCCTGGAATAGGTACCTCTGAGGGGTGCTTGACCCTTAAAAATGACCTGAAATATTAAATAGTACTATCTAGTGAATTTCACTTGCAGCCCAATAAATTTTGGTCCTTTTAGCTGCAACTCAACATAACTGAGCAAAAATGTAAGCAAGTTAGTGATTAAAAAAAAAAAAAAAATTGAATAAACTGTTGTAATTAGTTTATTGAAAAATTGCTTATAATTGTTATTGGATATAGATCTAGATATAGACTAGATATAGTTTTTTGATTTCAGGGCTAGCACTATTTCTTAAATTTGAAGGTCACAAGTAACTATTGTATGACTCATATTCAGAGCAGCAGAAGTGCACTTAAGCTTCTCCAGGGCAGCTGCAATTACATCTGGATTTGATGGAGAGCCAGGTATGATAGGCAATTAGCCGATTCTTGACACAGGAATGTCTCAACTTCTGTTGCTACCCACCAATTCTTGACACAGGAATGTCTTGACTTCTGTTCCAACCATAACCTAAGGTTTTTAGAATTAGTACCATTGCTGAGGGATATTTAAATAACAATGATAGATTATGATTTTTTTTTTTTCTTATATACCAAACTTTTTCATCTTTTTCAGTCTGTCTTTTCATGAAGAGCACCATGCACTTTTGATGGTACTTTGCCTCAAGTCTCACTAATGGAGCATCTTTACACCTCATCCACAATTGAGGTTCCAAATCTTTCAGTCTTTCTACCTGCTTCTGAATTCTGCCTTTCTAGAGTTGTTATCTGCTTTACATTCATTTTCTTTTTTTGTGCTGCCTTTTAAGCCACAAAAAAGACAGCATGACTTGTATTCAAGGTTCCCTTCATGTGAGTTACTGTCTCTACATAGTGTTTGCCACCTTTTAGTTGACAAACACTGTGATTGAGTTTGGTTAGAAGACTCCTGATGACTTTGGCAGGAATAGAATTTCTGGGAGCATACTCTGTGCCAGAACAAGTCTGTTTTAGAAAAGTTAGGCTTTGTAAAACTTTTTCTCTATGCCCTGTAGCTAAATGTACATAAACAGTTTGATGCCAAGAAGGAAATCACATGTTGAATGTCTGTAACTTTCAAACAGTTTGTGGTAACGAACTGTAAGTAAGGAGCGACCCAGCTCAATGGTAACCAAAACTCTAAAAAACAGAATTTTGGTACCAATAGATACATCAAAAGAATCAGATTTTAATTCTGATTTCAAAAATATAAGTTTTATCAAGTTTAATCTTACCCATCAAAAGTTACGTGCCTGAGAAAATTTGGCTCATTTTCGAAAAAAAGGGGAAAGACCCCCTAAAAGTTATAGAACCTTAATGAAATTCACACCATCATATTCAGCGTATCAGATAACCCTACTGCAGAGGTTTCAAGCTCCTATCTACAAAAATGTGGATTTAAGTGACCAAAAAAAATGGAGGGCAACTAGGCCCCCTCCCACACTAATTTTTTTCTCAAAGTCACCCAATTAAAATTTTGAGATAGCCATTGTGTTTAGCATAGTCGAAAACCTAATAAATATGTCTTTTACAATGACGTAATCCCCCACAGTTCCCAGGGGAAGGGCTGCAAGTTATGAACTTTGCCCATTGCTTACATATTGTATTGGTTATTGGGAAGTATACAGACATTTTCAGGAAGAATTTTTTTCTGGTGGGGGGGGAGGGGGGCTGGAGAAGTGGGTTACTTGGGAGAATCTTCCATGGAGGATGTTTCTTTGGGGTAAGGGACATTTCTATGAAGGGACATTTCAGATTTCCAAGCATTATTTAAAAAATGATCAGAAATTAAATTAAAAAAAAACAAGTACTTTCAACTGAAAGTAAGAAGCAACATTAGAACTTAAAATGAACAGAGATTATTACGTATATGAGGGGGTTCTCCCCCAAGTCAATACTTTGCTCTTTACACTACAGTTTTTTTTTAGTGCTTTCAGCTATCTATTCTAATTAAATGGCCTTTGTGATTCAGGGGTTTGTGAATTAAATTTTTTTTTTTAACTTTTAACTTAAAGAGCATGGTATTGACTAAGGGGAGAACCCCATCATATACGTAATAACATATACATAATAAAAAAAAAAAACAAGCAATATGGCTCAATAGTAAGCAAAACTTTTAAAAACGGAACTTTGATGTCAATAAATGTATCAAAAGAATGGGCTTATAATGCTGATTCTAAATATATGAATTTTATTAAGTTTAGTATTACTCATCAAAGGCTACGAGCCTCAGAAAACTCACCTGATTTTTTAAAGAGGGGGGAAACATCCCCTAAAAGTGAAAAATTTTTAATGAAAATCACACCATCAGATTCAGCGTATCAGAAAACCCTAACACATAGGTTTCAAGCTCATATCTGCAAAAATCTGCAACTTTGTATTTTTTTGCCAGAAGAAAAATATACGAATATAGAAGTTTGTTACGTAAGTTAATTTGTAAATTACGTCAGAACCAAATTTAGAGACAGCCATTTAGCAAAAGAAAAGTAAAATTTTTATGCAAATTTTGTTTACTTATTCAATGACGGCAAGCCAAAATAAAAGCTGTATCAACTAAAAAACGATCAGAAATTTAAAAAAAAAAAACAAGTTTTTTAAACTGAAAGTAAGGAGCAACATTAAAACTTAAAACGAACAGAAATTATTTCGTATATGAAAGGGGCTGTCCCCTCCTCAACGCCTCGCTCTTTACGCTAAAGTTTGACTCTGTCTCACAACTTTATTTTTTAAAACAATAAAAAACTTTAGCGTAAAGAGCAAGGTGTTGAGGAGGGGACAGCCCCTTTCATATACGGAATAATTTCTGTTCGTTTTAAGTTTTAATGTCGCTCCTTACTTTCAGTTTAAAAAACTTGTTTTTTTTATTTAATTTTAGTACAGAAGCTGATTCAGCCCTATGGGATATTAATTTATGTTTTTTACCAAGTTTTTCTGACTGGACTGAAGAGTAAGGTTGAAGGTTATTCAAACAAAACATTGCTTTGTACATTATGCAAGATATGTCTAAAAAACTAGCTGAAATAGACTGACTTTTTATATTTTTTTATGTATTTGGAATTCTAAATTCTAAAACCTTATTGAAAGCACAAAACCCACCTCCAAAAAGACCAAATATTCTCTTAGGAGTAGAAAATTCCATAAGTAGCCTGCAGACAAATAAAAACAGTAATGCATAAGGCTTTCAGTAGTCTTTAGCAGGCTGTGATAACTTTTACTGTTTATATTTTTTTGAAAAATTAAGCAAGTTCAATTTAAAGTTCAGTAATAGTTTGTACAATTCTACAAATATTGGAAGGTATTTTTACCTTTGGTAGTTAATATCGGTAGTTTATTTGGATTAATTTTGTTGATGAATTGTATGTATTTGAGAAACAATGATTTGTGTTAGTTTTAAGTTTCAACTTTGCTATTTGCAGCAGGGCCTGGAGTTTTTTTGCCTCAACTGACATCTGAAATTTTAATTTTACGTGGGAATTTGTTTAACCATAAGCTCCCCAGAATTTTTCAAAGTGATTTTTGCTCTTAAAAAAACAAAACAAAAAAAAAAAACAATTAGCCTTAAAAAAATATTTTTGTTTAATTTAGATGATGAAACTAAAAAAGTGAATATGATTTTTTGTTAAAATACCGCAATAAATGTAAGTTTTACTCCCTACCTCCATTAGAATCCAAAGGGCGTTTTATCACCAGTATCTTTGACAATTGAAGCTAAAAATTCCATTATTTAATATGGCGCTAAAAATTCCATTGTTTAAATTACGCATTTTTAATTTCTGCTTACTAAAACGGCTGAGAGAATGAGCATACTAGAGGGGGATTTAAAGCATCCAGTTAAGGATTTTCCACCATGGAGGTAATAATGGTACAATTAATATGTATTCCAGGCTTTTGACTCCAAAAGGAGACATGTTGTACGTCACGATGGAATTACTAAGACAAACTTAAAGGAGGCAAAAGGTGGCACAGCTTTTAAGTGAGGCGTTAAAAAATTATCTGCGATCTTGTGGTAAACCGCTAGTCCTGGCAGAAAAAAGAATTAGTAATAATAATAAGAGAAATGCTAACCATACATAAAAAGAGTTTTCCTCCTTTTTCACGATAAATCAATAGATACACAATAGATACATCAAAAGAATCAAATTTTGATGCTTATTCCAAATATGTGAAATTCATCAAATCTAATCTTATCCATCAAAAGTTACCAGGCTGAGGAAATTTGCCCAATTTTTGAACATGTTTATGTTTTTTTTTTTTTTTTTTCTCATGTAACCGGTGATCCTATAAGATCGAGAGAGGGCTCATTTAATCGAAAATCAAGAGTTCTAGTATCCTTTTTAAGCAACCAAAATATTGAAGGGCAGTTAGCCCCCCTCCAACGCTCATTTCCCCCTGAAATCATCCGATAAAAATTTTGAGATAGCCATTTTGTACAACATAGTCAAAAAATCTAAAACCTATGTATTTGAGGAGGATTTAATCCCCCACAGTCCCTGGGGGAAGGGCTGCAAATTATGAACTTTGCCCATTGTTTACATGTAGTATTGGTTATTGGGAAGTATACTGACGTTTTCAGGGTGCATTTTTCTGGTGGTGGTGGGGGGCTTGGAGGGCAAGGGGAGGGTATGTAAAAGGATCTTTACATGAAAGAATTTTTCATGACAGAAGGGAATGTTTCATGGAGGGGGAGCCGGATTTCCCAGCATTATTTAAAAAACTATTAGAAATTAAAAAAAAAACAAGTTTTTTAACTGAAAGTAAGGAGCAGCATTCAAACTTGAAACGAACAGAAATTATTACGTATATGAGTAGGGCTTCCCCTCGTCAATACTTTGTTCTTTACGATAAAGTTTTTTTTAGCACGTTTAAAAGAGCTATTTTTTCTAATTGAACAGCCTTTGTGATTCAGAAGTAATTCTTAAAGATTTGGGACAAAATTCGAACTTAAGATTACCAACTGATGGTTTAAGCATAACAACGGACCTCACTGCTGCGTTCACTTCTTTCTTTAGAGCCGTTTTTTTCGAGACGGGGAGGGGTTTGAAAATCTTTTGTGTAGGATTTAAGACCATAAATTTTGTTTGTTTCTACTGGAATTTGTATTCTTCGGCATTTTGACCTTCTCTGGGTGAAAATTGATGTTTAGTGGAACAAAATAACAGTAAACGCTACTTTGATGTGTCACAATCTCTTGATTTTACTTCAAAAAGGTACTAGATATGACGATATTCTTGCAAATGAATTCTTTCAATGAATATGCTCCAAGGGAAAATTCCCTTGAAGCATTTGAATACCATGTTAACTTATATGGCATTTTATGGCCAAATACTGTATTGGTTATAATTAGATTGTTGTACCTAATTGTCAATGCTTCAAGGGAATAATTGGGAATTGTCAAGGGAAAAGTTTCAGCGAGGAGGGAATTTTCTATGGGGGGGGGCAAGAGGGGTCTATATCTGGATAGTTTAAAGAGCATTGGATGTATAATATTTTTTTTCTCCGTATTATTGGGAGGGGGGTCAGCAACAATGTATGGCATATCGGGGTTTACTATGACATTAGTATCCTGATAATTAAACAACAAAAATGCATATTAATTATGCATTTGTTTAATTATGTATATTAAGTATCCAGTTGTTGCACAATTGAACACCCCATGGGATGTCATCAAATTGATTCAGTTACAATATTCTTTCAAATGAATATGCTTCCTATGCAAGTGATTTTGCTTGTTGTTCAAGATGGGGGTATTTCTGCTAAAAAATATTATTCTTAAATCCACTCCAAATAACAATTTTTTAACAAAAAACTTTTTAAGTGTGTTTTTAAGTTTTTGGTTACTATTGTCCGTCGTTCACTCTTTACTATGTTGCGGCTATCGCTGCAACCATTGGGAGATTCCAGGGATTCCACAGGGAGAATTTCCAATGAGGATGAATTTTTCCGAGAGGAATCTCCCTGGATTCATTTACAGAATTCTTTTTATTTGTCTTTTTCTCTTTGGATGTACCATTTTACTTATGTAGAGGACGTTGCGATGATTTGTCAAGGGAAAAGTTTCAGCGAGGAGGGAATTTTCCACGGGGAGGGGGGGGGGGGTCTAGCACCTTTAGAAAGCACTTGCAAATTAGATAGTATAAATTTGAATAATAATAATAACATTAATAATAGAAATGGCGACAGCAATTGAAGTAACAAATCTTACAAAACACGCTGATATTTAATAATTTATGAATATTTCCTAAACATTTGATTACGAGTAGAAACAGGCGAAACATTATTATATACATGCAACTAGAGGCTGGGGTTTGAAAGGGGCATAAACCCAATGGTCTCACTTTAAGCCCTTGCAATCGCCACGCTTTCACTCGAACGCATCTCTGCAGCCTGTATTTTGCGTGCCCTATTTGTATAATTAGGGGCCACCCTAGGAGTTATGGAGTTCTTATCATCCTCTGAGCTACTATTTTTCCACATTTAAAGCTTCGGGGGTTACCGGGACACGAAGGGTGTTAAAAGTGAGGTTGGATGCTCTTTGATCGGTTTCAACCCAAGGAAGGGCATCATAAGTTATAATTTGTGACCAAATGAACCCTCCCTTTGTAATAAAAAAACATGCCCTTTCCAAACTTTCTATGATTGTCTGATCAACACGATAGGACTAGAAAAAAAGAAGAAAGACATAGAAAATATTATAAATTCCAGTAAATATTGTAAAAACTAGGAGATTTGCGTACTCAGTTGTGTATGCGTGCAACCGTATGATCCCCCCGCCCACAAACTAATATTCTTATTTTTCATCATTTACCAGTGATAAATTCATATTCATGTTAGGGTAAGCTATTGAATTTTCATGGCAATAACTTTTTTTTTTTTTTTTTTTTTTTTTTTTTTTTTTTTGTCAAATTGCTTTAAGTATTTTTCTTGAAAATAGAAACAACCAAACCAAATTTGTAGTAAATTTTTTTTCTTTTAAATGGGGAAATACTTCTCTAATTGTCTGGCATTAATAAGTTAACGATGCATTTCTAATTTATCTTACCTTTGAAAAATATTACCCATGAAGGTAACATTTGTTACCTTTACCTTCAGCTAAATCACCTACCCCCAACTTGTCAAAGAGAAAAAAAAAATTGTCATTTGTAGGTGACAAAGGAATGGTAAATAATAACTTGGAGAGTTAGATTAAAATTTGCAGCTGGTTTAGGAAAGGTAACTTGTATCTCGATTAGTCTGGGCGCTGTATTCGTGCAAAAAATTGTTTAATTTTCAGTTTCAATGGTGAAAATAATTAATATTGCTAATATAATAAAGTCATTTAATAAGATTTATTAATTATAAATTAAAGAGAAAAACAAAGACGTAGCTGTTTTCATAATTTTACAGGAAGGCGGAAATAGGATTAATTTTTTTTTACTAAAAGCAGGTTGTTCCCCCAGGATTTAAATATGAAAAATCTTTGAACATTACGTCTGCTTGTATTCCAGCGAATGGTACTGAAACATTTTCCACAAATGATAGCTAGCCCTTCCCATCTACTTTTTATTGAAGGTAGATGGCTTCCTCTTCCTTGGCTCTCGTCTGCCAAAACCCGATGTCGACATTGTTCAAGTTTTTGAAATAATTGCAAAATAGAGAGTATCTACTTTTTTGGGAAGGAAGAAATAGATGAAGATAAAGAGTTTTGTTAAGGGTTTTCCGAAGCCGGTTTAATTCCAGGTTTTTGCCACTTCGTTTTCTGCTGGACGTAGATATTTATAGGTTTCGCAATTCTAGTGTGTCCATACTAGGGTTTGGGTCTGGAAATCGGTGAAATCTGCTATCGCTCTTGTAGACACAATATCGTATCTAAGAAAGTATAACAGATAGAACACTATGACTTTTCAATTGAAATTCTCCTGTTAAGATTGATGGATGTCCAATCTTAACTCAAAATAGAATCTTGAGTTTTTGGCAGCGGACAGCTGAATTCTACACAAGGGAACACTAGGTAAATCCCAAATAGAGAAATTTTGCTACTCTTTCGCTCATTTTCTAGAAATATGTGTGCTAGGCCTAGGTATTATTGACACAAGAAAGCAGTAGTCTCAATTGGACGGGGATATGTGCCCCCTATGTTTCTCCCTAGATTTTTAAAAATACCATGTTCTGATATTTCCATTGAAAAATGCCCATTCTGGTATTTTCATCAAATAAATTGAATAGGTGACAAAATTCCCCTTAGATTTTGAAACAATATATTTTACTTTCCTCCCTAATTCTCATGAATTGACACAAGTGCGAGAAAGTGCTTTGAGATAACACTTTAAAACTTCTGAAGCAGCTTTTCTACTCTTCCGAAAGTTATGTGTTTTAGTTGTGCCAGATCAAGTTTCGGATGACGTGTGCAGTACGCTGGATGTATTTTTCAAATAATCATAATATCAGGCATATAAGTTAATCACAAAAAAATTATACATCTTAGACTCACATTCATCTTAGGCTTGAAAGAAAGAGAAATTCTTTGAGGAAATATTATGCCCAGCACACGTAGGACTTATCACCTGATTTTGCAAATATAGCCGTCCCCTAAGGTTAGTCACTTGCATTCAAACTACAAAAGGTATATTGAAGTAATTAGCAAGTTTTTGCCTTCAATAACATATGCTAAGTTCACCAGATCACCTAGGGAATAGACTTTACGTTTACATGGCGAAGGAAACCCAAAACTTGTTTAAGAACCGTTAGAAAATACAGGAAGAACCCCTGGAGATCTCCATAGGCACTAGAGCAAACCTTGTAATATTTCCCAACGAGTAAGAAAATAAGCTATTTTACAGGTGTCAAAGAATTATTTTCTGCTTTAATTTTATTATTTTTTATTGAATAATTAGCACACAGCTCAGGTTCTTGGGGGATCTTGGATTGCCATTCTTTTAGATCTTAGAAGTTTTTAAGATTCGAGTTTGTCCTGTAATGTTCATATAATCCACTCTTTGTTTTGTTGATCTATCTGCGCTAAGCAATCAACCCTTTCTTCAAAAGATTTTATACTTATCTGCCTGGTTCATAATATACACAATTGAATCAAGCAATTCGTGGTAACGAGCTGTTAGTAAGGAGCAACTTGGCCCAATAGTAGACCAAAACTCTAAAGAAGGAATTTTAAAACATTTTAATATATCAAAGAAATTGGGTTTTTATGCTTATTCTAAATATATAAAATTATTAAGGTTAATGTTATTCTATCAAAAGCTACGAGTCAGAGAAAATTTGGGTGCTTTCCTAAAATGGAGGAAACGACCCCAAAAATTCAAGCAATCTTAATGAAAGTAACACTACTAGATTCAGCATGTCATTGAATCCTGTAGATTTTTCAAGCTCCTACCTGCACAAATGCGGAATTTTGCCTTTTCTGTACTACAGAAAAGATCACGGATGCGTGTTTATTTTGTTGTCCTTTTTTTCGCTGGGGAATGCTCATTCGAACGGAAATAGAAAGTTCAAGAGCACTTATTAATTGACCAAAAGATTGAGCCATGGGATATTGGCATTTTCAGCACTTTTTGGCCCTAAACTACGATTTTACCTAACAGAGGACCAAGCTGCTATCGATTGAACAATTCTGAGATGGCCAATCGGTTTAAAGTTTCAAAAACTATGCATTGAACTTCCCAGTTGCACAGGAAGCAATTGCGCACAGTGGAGCATTCGTGCCTTAAAAATCAAATTATCAATACAGGATATAAGGTTAATATAGAAATGTATCTTAATGCTTTATTTTCCTAAACTGATTCACCTGATTTTTCGTGAAATTCTGTCTAGTGGTGCATAATGACACATCACCTTTTATGAAGGAGGTGCGGCGCATCATTTTGTAGCTGGGAAGGGGGGCAGATGCCTAAAAGAGCACATTTCAATTCCCATAATGTCTAACTCTCCATGATACTTCAGATAAATGGAACGGGTAATAGAAGGGGGGACGAATTAGCATCCTTTCATTTAGACTGAGCCTGGATAAGGGTACTCTGGGTGATACATCCCTTATTGTAGAAAAATGTTTCTGACATTTCTTTAGGGTTTGATTTTACTAGACGGATTTGCTTCATATCTCATAAAATTACATACGGTGATGTGTAAGTGCACATCTAAGTGGGAGGGGGCAGACGCCTCAAAGAGCGCACTCTAATGCCCTAGGTTAATGTTATTGCCCTAGGTAATGCTCTAAGGTTAATGTTATTCTATCAAAAGCTACGAGTCAGAGAAAATTTGGGTGCTTTCCTAAAATGGAGGAAACGACCCCAAAAATTCAAGCAATCTTAATGAAAGTAACACTACTAGATTCAGCATGTCATTGAATCCTGTAGATTTTTCAAGCTCCTACCTGCACAAATGCGGAATTTTGCCTTTTCTGTACTACAGAAAAGATCACGGATGCGTGTTTATTTGTTGTCCTTTTTTTCGCTGGGGAATGCTCATTCGAACGGAAATAGAAAGTTCAAGAGCACTTATTAATTGACCAAAAAGATTGAGCCATGGGATATTGGCATTTTCAGCACTTTTTGGCCCTAAACTACGATTTTACCTAACAGAGGACCAAGCTGCTATCGATTGAACAATTCTGAGATGGCCAATCGGTTTAAAGTTTCAAAAACTATGCATTGAACTTCCCAGTTGCACAGGAAGCAATTGCGCACAGTGGAGCATTCGTGCCTTAAAAATCAAATTATCAATACAGGATATAAGGTAATATAGAAATGTATCTTAATGCTTTATTTTCCTAAACTGATTCACCTGATTTTTCGTGAAATTCTGTCTAGTGGTGCATAATGACACATCACCTTTTATGAAGGAGGTGCGGCGCATCATTTTGTAGCTGGGAAGGGGGGCAGATGCCTAAAAGAGCACATTTCAATTCCCATAATGTCTAACTCTCCATGATACTTCAGATAAATGGAACGGGTAATAGAAGGGGGGACGAATTAGCATCCTTTCATTTAGACTGAGCCTGGATAAGGGTACTCTGGGTGATACATCCCTTATTGTAGAAAAATGTTTCTGACATTTCTTTAGGTTTGATTTTACTAGACGGATTTGCTTCATATCTCATAAAATTACATACGGTGATGTGTAAGTGCACATCTAAGTGGGAGGGGGCAGACGCCTCAAAGAGCGCACTCTAATGCCCAAACGTCCAAACTCTCCTTGAGCCTTCAAATAAAAAAGTATAGAATGAGTTTTGGGAAGGGATTGGGGAGAAATCGGTATTAAAGTTATATGCCCACCGGCACCAAGGTGGAAAAGGTAAGATGGGGCATCATGAGTCTCGCCAGGAAATTTCTTGAGCGGGGATGGGGGTGTTAAGCAGGGCCGTATCCAGGATTTTTGTTCAGGGGGGGGGGGGGTTTACTAGTTTTTGACTTTTTTGGGGGGGGGGGAGGGTACTAATTTTTGACTCAGTTTTCGACTAATTTTACTGATTTTTACCTAGGTTTTACTAATTTTCGACTTATTTTCGAGTCGGTCAAAAATTTCGGGGGGGGGGGGGTTCAAACCGGGTTAACCCACCACCCCACCCCCCCCCCCCCCCTGGATAAGGCCTTGGTGTTAAGTGCTATCAGGAGCTGTTTTCAGCGATTTTGAATGGTATTATTTCTCTTTTTCTATTTTACAAAAAATTCAACGTGTTTGAACATAAGTATACAATGTATTAAAACTCAGAGAATTCTGGTGTAGAGGTCGCGATTGCTTCAGTCGCGTAGAAGATCAAAAGTCACACAGAATTTCCATCCATGTGAAGAATAATACCCATTTTCTTTCACCCCAAATTCTATAGTAAAAATGTTACTCCAGGAAAAATTGAGAATTCGGTAGTTCCCCTGCCCCATTTATAATAAGATTCAGCTAAACTACAGTGCCAGTTACAGCCAGCACCGAAGTTCATTTATTTTCTAAAGAAATTTACTTAAAAATTATGGAAAATTTAGCTAATGCCAGCCAATAAGTGAGCTTCGTATTGAATCCTTGGCTGTATTAGCGAAAAAAGCCAACGGTGGATTAAAATTCTATTGTAAAATCTTAATAGCAAATCCTAATGGCAGTATATTGAAAAATGGAAAGCTTTTTAATAAGGCAGTGAAAACTAAAGAGACCTTTTTAATACAAAATAATAATCGAAGTCCGAATATTTTGGCTTTACATCTGGAAGCCTTTATAAACGGGAAAAGAAAACTAAAACACTAACCTGGACAATATATAAGGAAAACACATCAAAACACTACGAAAAAAAAAAAACAAGAAAAAACGAAAAGAAAACTCGCATTTAAACAAAATCCAACACGGTAAAGCACGAAAGCACAACAATAAAGAGATAAAGCAAGACCTCTGCTCAGTGGCGCACTCAGAAAATAGTAATGTGGGGGGGGGGGGCTTACCAACGGAAAACTTCAAAAATCTCTTTGAAAAAACGGTATTTTAAAGCATTGCTTTAAGTTTATTTAGCTCTCGAATGCAAGTTTTGAGTTGGGACTAAGCAACAAATGATTAAACCGAGCATATTAAATAAAATTTAAAAACGGAATATAATATTTTCTTGAGGGGGATGGGGGCTACATCCCCTTTAGCCCCCCCCCCCCGTGGGTGCTTAATTGCCTTTGCTGTATGTAGATTATTGTTTGTCCAAATGTTTATTGTTTGTCCAATGATATGGGATTCTAGCAAAATGAAACAGTATTTTTGTTTAAAAATTTTACGTATGCTTTAGTTCCTTCAACTGTATTTGGTTTTGACCTAGGGCACAACAAGTGAGATTTTTTTTTAAAGAGACTGTTCCATTCAACTAGAATCCTTATCAGAAGATAATTTGGACATACAAAAATATAGGTAGAGCAAACATCTCACCTTGTTCCTTTATTTTTTGTGCTTTGATGCTTTACCCTGTTGAATTTTGTTTAAATGCGAGTCTTAATGACATTTTTTTTGTGACTTTCTGTATGTTTGCAAGTTTTTTTTTCCCGGAATGTAAAGTTGAAATATTCAACCCGGTTTTAATACATTTTCACTGTTATTCAATAGTGACAATTAATAATTTGAATTAGTCGGAACTAGCCAGTCAGCAGATCTTTTGGGACCGTGTGCAATATCAATTTGCGGGGACCCAGTGAGCGCTACTAAGAACGAGGGAATCGTATTTATATCATTCATTAAAGTAAATCTTATTGTGTAGGTGTTTTTGTGGTTTCAAATTTAATTTTAAGGTATATTTTTGCCGTCCAGCATGGGATATAGTTCTTTATGGTATTTCTATGATACACAAAGACGGCTGAACATTCGCGCGGCCTTGCATTTTTAGGTTATGCCTACACTCAAATTCGGAGCTCTTGGTGGCACAGGGTCCTGTGCAGCCACATAGGTTGTACATGCCTAACGTCACCACTGCCACTCAGATCATTCTTAAAGTGACCATTGTGATTGCTAGAATCTGAGCACAAGCTCAGCGCTAATGATATGTCGGTGTGAACAGACCTTTAGACTTTGTTCTTAAATAATCGGTGAAAGAGCAAGGGAAAGGCCAGATACACAAGGTCACACTTTGATGTGATTCCCAAACTGAACTTTGGGTGTTTCCTTGGATGCTGTCTTAGCAGAACCTTTAAGAGAGTAGGATGGAGAGGGAACGGTTGTCAGTATCCCGATTTTGCTGCAATTAGTCTGGGCTGGAAATAATGATCAGGTAGATAATACCAGAAGTCCCAAGAGGTGCCGGCTGCTTTACTCTGCATTGGATAGGGACTATATGAATAACTGGCGTTATTCTTTGTTCCCAGTCAAAATATAAAATAATATCTTACAACAAAAATAATATCTTTGTTCCCAGCGCTGCCCAAGATGACTTCCACTTAAAACCTTAATATGATGGGACTAATATAATTATTTTCTGAATCACTTTGAGTTTGTTCATACCTTACAGAAAACTTATGCTTTAATTAAACCATTAAACTAAAATTAATTTTTAACGTTATCAACTATTTTGATTTTATTGTTGTGTATGGGCATTAAAAATGGCTTTGGTTAATCTAACTAAAAATAATAAATTAATATTTTTCAAATAAAATGTTTTATGAAACAAAGGAATTTTTTATGTAGGCTTCTGCTAAGGCTGAATCTAAACAGATTACAGGAGAGGTCAATTTTTTGGGAGATTTGGGAGCCTCTTTGTTTCTGATCAATTCGTTGAGATTTAATTTTTATAGCATTTTAGGATTTCTTTTCCTTGTTATTTTTATTTGTTGTTGTAGGTGTTGAAGGTCCTTCAAAAAGTGCTGCCACAACCCTAATGGAAACCTCAAATTCTTCTCTATCACCAGGACATCAGAAATGACATAAGAAATGACACAGATATAAATAAGAAGAAATGACACACAATCAGAAATAAGAAATGACACACAATTTAAGTATTTCCGATATTCAGACATTAATGAATGATGATTTATACTCCGATTTATCAACCTCTATGCTTTTAAATATGTTTCTTAAAAGACAGAATTCAAGGCAATGTGACATCAGCTATGCATGAGTTACTTTAAATTAATATTTATGAATCTAGAATGAAAAATAAGTAAATATAAATTAATGCAGTTTGTGTGTAGTTACGACAAGTCCCTCGATACAAAGTGCCCTGGCCTAAGACCAAAAAATTAAATAAAATAAATAAAAAATAAGGCATCGCTATTGCGCTGCCCAAGATGACTTCCACTTAAAACCTTAATATGATGGGACTAATATAATTCTTTTCTGAATCACTTTGAGTTTGTTCATACCTTACAGAAAACTTATGCTTTAATTAAACCATTAAACTAAAATTAATTTTTAACGTTATCAACTATTTTGATTTTATTGTTGTGTATGGGCATTAAAAATGGCTTTGGTTAATCTAACTAAAAATAATAAATTAATATTTTTCAAATAAAATGTTTTATGAAACAAAGGAATTTTTTATGTAGGCTTCTGCTAAGGCTGAATCTAAACACAATTTTTTGGGAGATTTGGGAGCCTCTTTGTTTCTGATCAATTCGTTGAGATTTAATTTTTATAGCATTTTAGGATTTCTTTTCCTTGTTATTTTTATTTGTTGTTGTAGGTGTTGAAGGTCCTTCAAAAAGTGCTGCCACAACCCTAATGGAAACCTCAAATTCTTCTCTATCACCAGGACATCAGTCTCTCCGAGGGTGTTTCACCCAGGATTTCCACATCTTTTCCAGAATTTGACTCCCAGGAAGTGGGTCTCGATGACGAAGGTATAATTCAACGAATAATGTTTCTGAATTATTTTTTAAAAGAATAACAATTTTTTTTGCTAAGATAAAGCATGAAACATTACATAAAGCTTTAAATAGCGTTATTGAAAGATTTTACTTTCATAAAAAGTGTTATCGCGTTAAACACAAGGCGATTTTAAGATTTAGCGTTGAGAGCACTATTTAAGTAGGCTAAAGTTGTACAATGTCGGCAAAGTGCCGATTGATCTGCCATTCTAGTCTTTATTGAGCGAGTATAAATATGTTTCTATTCATAAAAGTTAACTACTAACTACTGGATATGAAATCTGTGAACAAAACTCTAATTTTGTGAAATCAGTTTCGTAACAATCAAGTTTATCACTCTTAAATTTGTTCCGACCTCTTGTTATGTCTAGTTTTATAAGTTTTTGACTGGTATTTGCATGCTCTGTGGCTTTCATTCTTTCTGGGTGAATTATTCAGACAATGTTAATGTTCATCCATCTTCTATTTGTTGATTCTTTTCAAACAGTTCGTGGTAACGAACTGTAAGTTAGGAGCGACCTGGCTCAATGGTAACCGAAACTCTAAAAAACGGAATTTTGGTACCAATAGTTACATCAAAAGAATCAGATTTTAATTCTGATTTCAAAAATATAAGTTTCATCAAGTTTAATTTTACCCATCAAAAGCTACGCGCCTGAGAAAATTTGGCTGATTTTCGAAAAAAGGGGGAAAGACCCCCTAAAAGCTATAGAACCTTAATGAAATTCACACCATCATATTCAGCGTATCAGATAACCCTACTGCAGAGGTTTCAAGCTCCTATCTACAAAAATGTAGAATTTTGCATTTTTTGCCAGAAGAAAGATCACGGGTGCGTGTTTATTTGTTGTTTTTTTTTCCAGGGGTAGTCGTATTGACCCAATGGTCCTAGAATATCGTAAGAGGACTCATTGGAACGGAAATTAAAAGTTCTAGTGCCCTTTTTAAGTGACCAAAAAAATGGAGGGCAACTAGGCCCCCTCCCACGCTCATTTTTTTCTCAAAGTCATCCAATTAAAATTTTGAGATAGCCATTTTGTTCAGCATAGTCGAAAATATAATAAATATGTCTTTTACGATGACTTAATCCCCCACAGTTCCCAGGGGAAGGGCTGCAAGTTATGAACTTTGCCCATTGCTTACATATTGTATTGGTTATTGGGAAGTATACAGACATTTTCAGGAAGAATTTTTTTCTGGTGGGGGGGGGGGCTGGGGGAGGGGGTTACTCGGGAGAATCTTTCCGTGGAGGATGTTTCTTTGGGGTAAGGGACATTTCTATGAAGGGGGCGCCGGATTTCCAAGCATTATTTAAAAAACGATCAGAAATTAAATTAAAAAAAACAAGTACTTTCAACTGAAAGTAAGAAGCAACATTAGAACTTAAAATGAACAGAAATTATTACGTATATGAGGGGGTTCTCCCCCAAGTCAATACTTCGCTCTTTACGCTACAGTTTTTTTTTTTTTTTTAGTGCTTTCAAAAGAGCTATCTATTCTAATTAAACGGCCTTTGTGATTCAGGGGTTTGTGAATTAAATTTTTTTTTAACTTTTAACGTAAAGAGCGTGGTATTGACTAAGGGGAGAACCCCATCATATACGTAATAAAAAAAAAACAAGCGATACGGCTCAATAGTAAGCGAAACTTTTAAAAACGGAACTTTGATGTCAATAAATGTATCAAAAGAATGGGCTTATAATGCTGATTCTAAATATATGAATTATATTAAGTTTAGTATTACTCATCAAAGGCTACGAGCCGTAACATTCCGTAACGGAATTTGGAATGTTAATGCCGTAACATTCCAAATTCCAATTTTCATGTTCTTTAAATCATTGAAATTTTTTTCACCTCGGAAAAGCAATGATCCCGGTTAACTTGAATTTAAAAATAGCCGTCCTGTCATTAGATCTTAAATACTATGGTTCAAATTTTCCTTGGTGTTTGCAATGACTGTTCTTATTGGTGCTAAATTTTTGAGGTGTTTTTTTTTTTTTAGGGAAGAGGAGGAGGAGGAGGAGGATCATGAGACAGAAGAGTAAGATCCAAAAGAGAAGTAAGTCTTTTTAGGATTATTGATGAAATAAAACATAATAAACAAACATAGCTTACACTGGTTGTTGTTTTTAAACTGTACTACGTCTTGTTTCCCTTCCTTAGAAAGACACTCCCCATAAAATCAATTCCCTAACTTATAAATTACACCGCAGGATATTCAGCGCATAGACAATTCGCCTCTTGAAAATCCCTTAAATTGGTATATATAGAGGTGGAGGCTGGAATTCATTTCCAACAAAAATGATTAGGCCTATTATATTTGTAAAGAGCATAAAAAAAGGCATTGGAGTGGTAGGCTATATTCACTTTATTTGTAACTCAATAGCCTAATATGATTTGGTAAATATTTAGGCCTACCAAAGCATGTCCCTGGAAGGTATTTTGAAGTACCTGCCCCACTCCTCCCTCTTGAGGGTCCTGAAATTTACCTACATTACAGGTCCATACCCATTGAAATTTTACCTTGATTTTCAGTTATCAGTTTCTTTTTCTCTGGCTTTAGTTATGAAAATGCAATTCCTGTTATTTGAGTAGAATTTTAAGCCATAGGCCTATCAATGTTTTTTTTTTTCAAAACTTGGGAAATGTATTTACAGATCTTTAAAATCTTATAAATTGGGATTGAGCAAAGTTGTGAAGCTGAAAACAATTTTTCTGTACTTCATTTAAGCAGAAGATCTATTTTGCAGGGTTTCACTTTTATAACACATAGTACGGGCGCCAATAGACAAAAAGATGCTTATTTTCAGTTCGTCATGACACATCTGTTTCACGCAATTTGAAAGCAGTTTCTAGTCATATCGAACACGCTGATTACGATTATGCCCGGGAATAAATAGCTCAAAGGGGTGCTTGACCCTTAAAATGACCTGAAAGATTAGGAAAAAACTATCTCGAGAGTTTTGTTTACAGTTTTTTCAAGTTTGTAACGCTATCTGTTTAAGGCTTATGCAACGCGTGCAATTTAAAGTAGAAAGAGAAATAATGGTCAACAAATAAAGTTTTAAACTTATTTCAGAAAATTAGTATTGGGAATAATCATCATATTTGGATAGAGTATTGAATTCCGAAGAAAAAGGTATGATTAAGATAATTTCAACTCGCTACGTCATTAAGCTTACATGTTTCAACGCCGCCAATTATTTAATGTCAGCAGGAAGGCCCAAAAAACGAAAACTTTCAATTATTACAAATAATTATTCGCTGTTTGGCAAGGGATTGCAACAATTCAAAAACCTTAAAAAAGAAAAACCATAGTTTCAAGCTGAGTACAGATATTTACATAATAATAATAAGTACATAATAATCAAATATCTTTGAACAGGCACAGTATGAAAAGACATTATATTGCGTAAGAAACAAAAAAACAGGTATTGCAAAAAAACAGGTAATTACAAGAACAAGCAGAAAATTATCAAGTTGTTAATGCGCTGCAGCTCCCACTATTAAAAAAAACTCTAGGTACTGCCGATGTTTTTAAAACTTGAATTTTACCGTGGGCACCCAAACATGAAACCGAATGTTAATGTTAATTGAATTTCTCAGGCCTACGTCTTACATCTCTGTTGAAAATCTTTGAACTTGGTGAATTTATATAGCATTTATATAAATCTTTATTTTCTTTGTTTCAATTTCAGATGCCACCAACCCCACCAGCCATCCTGAACTTAGTCTATTTGCTGTTATCTTCATGATTTGAGTTATAGAAGACGTCAGTTAAACACAATCACTGGAAATAAAAGCATAGACTACTTGGAACTACTAAAATTCACTGGACACAATCACTGGATATAATAGCATAGACTACCTAGAATTACCGAAATTTACTTCAAAATCCTTAAAATTCGCTTCACAAAAACAAGAATCAGCTCCACCTATACTTTTTGTAAACCTCTTTTTTGTAAATATATTGACATTTTGGAAAATTGTATGCGTATGAACTTATGGGCTGTAAAGACAATTAAGAAATTTAAGGGTTGTTCAGGCTGACTTTTCGGTCTGAGGTTTTTTCTAATATGTTTTTTTATCGAAGATTTGTAGGCATACCACCTCACTCGATATAGTTGTTGATTGCAAGTGTCCAAGCAAAGTGTCTTATTTGGGTGATCCTGTTATAGTTAGTTAAAAAACATCTGTTCCCCCAATAAAGGCCAAATTTTTCTTCCAAGCGGCTTGGAACAACTTACCTAAGCAAGTTCTTGGACCAAGGGGGCCATAGTGTATAAAAAAATGATTCAGCGACAAGGTACATCTAAAAATCTTAGTTTTGACTGGTTGAAACCTGTTATTGAAATTCCTTGTTACGAAGATTATTTAGAAACTTTGAATTTCTTTATCAGTAAAATTATTACATCTTCATGCACCTGTATTTTAACATTGTTATTTATGGGAAGCTTTTGGACAAAATCAAATACCAACGAAACTAGTAATTCTATCCAAGACAAAAAAAAACTGAATCAATAATTTGAACTAAATCAAACAATTAAAGTATACCGATATAAAATGTGTCTTATTCCATTCAGCATTCCATTTTGTTTGTATACTTCAATATTAAGGCTCTCAACTTACTGACTCATAGACGTCAGTTCATGAAAATTAGAAGAGTTAAACGGTGTATGTGTAAATACGTATGTTTAAAATAGATTTTTACAGTCCTCCTATACAAATGAGGAGCTATTTCAAGACGCAGGTTCTGTTTTTTACATTTTACTCACATGAGTTTGAATACATCTTAGTTTTAGCAAGGGCTAAAACTGCCACTCTTAGCAGCTTTAAGTGTTGACTTTTGCGAAACATAACATATATGTTCGCTTCTGACAGGTAAAAGTAAGGAGGATCCCCGTTATATTTCTACAGTAAATCGCAGTTCGGCGCACTCGGTGGTTTACCACTTAGTAAATCACTGGGACAAGACACATCGGTTGAGCAGGACTGTTCAACTGTGGTAACTCAAAAGGTACAATGAAAGTCACCTAAATAATACACGCCCCCTTCCCTTTAATGCATACTTTCAACTATAAGGTAGAAAGTCTACCATTGACAAGTATATTCAACCTTGTTTAAACCATTCAAGGAACCTCAATTTTAAGCTTCACCTTTACTAAAACGTGCTGAACTCTCTTTCTTCCTTCTAAGAAACAGTAGAAATCCAAGCTTTTTTATGCCAAAATTATTTTTCTTTTCATTACCATTGTTCGTTAGGTTATTACATTACTACAGTTATCATTCGGACCTCTTCTTCAGAAAGCCAAACAAATTGTTCAAGGTTTGTATAGTCACCATAAATTGTTTTTGTTAATATTTGGGTTAGGCTTCTTTTAGATGACAAGATAACCATTTTAATTTTTCAGTGCGGTAATAGTATTTGGAAATGCCATAAGATACTGTGCGTAAGACCAAATACGTGTGCAAAAATTCATTACAAAGAGGTCCTATATATCGAAAGGGAGAAGGGGGAGACAAGGCACAGATCCAAAGAAACATAAAAATTGATAAACTGTACAACAATAAATAACTTGTAGGATTAATAAAATTGAAATACTAAAAGTCAAAGAGTGGGCCACTAGGAGTGGCAGTGATAGAGTGACGCTTAGTCTGAAAGAGGGCTTAAATTACTAAAAATTTATCATACAGCAACGCTTTAAAATGCAAGTACAATGATTTTATTAATATTGTATATAAAACATGGATTTTCATAATTCGACTAAAATTACTATATAAAAATGATATATTTTTTCCCAAAGATTATTCAGTATGGGCAATCGACTAATTTAAAACAATTCTCCGAAAATAAGATTTCCCTTCGAACATTCTAACAAAGATTGATAACACAAAGACATTGACAGGTAGGTAAACACAAGGCTCAAAATGGTGACAAAATAATAAGCCCGTTTTTTAGCACTAAGATCTTACATCTTTTTGCAAAGATTATCGTTTTTTTAACTCATCTTTGTTCTAAGATCTTACAGCTCACTGATGTTAGCAAAAAGTGTGAAGACCGCCACTGTTCTGCCATATACAACAAAGATGAGAGAACTTTGATGATCTACTCATCATTCTTCTCAGACCGCTGATCAGAGCAGAATGATGAAAGACGTTTGCACAAAAATGATCAAAGATGTAAGATCTTAGTTCAAAGATTTCACTTTTGAGCGTTTTCTGACAAAAGATGTAAGATCTTAGTACATTGATGAGTGAAAAAAACGCCCCCAATACTGAACAACCTGAAAAGGTTCAGACTTTCCCCGGGCAGAACTATTGAGCTTTATCTTACTGTTGCTTATTCGGGACCAGTGACCTTTTTTTTGTCAGGAATAATTTCAATCAATCTCATTTAGAATTTGTAATAGTTTTGGTAGGTAATGCTTCTTCTTTTTTTTTTTTGGTTATTCAAAAATAATTGGCATGCTAAATATTCAAATTCCTTTTGCCATTTTGTTATACCAGCTGAAAAATAAATTAATGTATCTTTAAGATGAATTATAATGTCTCAATTGCTAGCAATATTTTGCTAATAACCTAACAAAGTAAGATACCTCTACGCATATTGAAATTACCTCTACACTTATTCAAAATTTTCCAATTTACTTTTGTTAGTAATATTTGCCCAACAACCGAAGAATAATAATGGCACAACGATAGTGCTATATTAAGCCATCTCTATCCGTCCTTATTTACAGTAAAGGGTTGAACACACGTAGCTGAGTTCGGGAACTGATTTCCAAATCAGCGACGATTTTAAAAGAAATCGGCACCGATTTGAATTGAAAAAATTTTCTAGTTTTTGTCACCGATGGGTGCCGATTTTTAAAAATTTTAGCATGATCATCACAAAAAAATAGAGATATAAATAAATATTCAGCCAGAGCTGTCTGTGGTGAAAGATGCCGCTACTTAGCTGAGAACTAAGCTGAAATCAATCATTTAACTATTAATAAACTCCAGTTGAATATTTGTGTCCATGATTTTTTGTTTTGAAAATCTCGCTCCATAAATTTTTCTTTCAACAAATGTTTCTTGCCACTATCCTTTTCCCACTGATGCTGAAATCGGTTACCGAAATCAGCTACGTTTGCCCAGCCCTTAAGAGCCCATTTACTCGAGGATGAAAACTAGATGGAATTCATAACATCCAAGCAAACCTGAGGTTTCAGGCTGGATTCGTTCGACGAAAGTACATTTTTGAAATCCTACTTCATCAGTCTCTTGTTGAACCTAACGAAGAGCTCTAGTTCAACTTGACCTCAAAGTGGCCAGATGCAATGCATTTCTGCCATTTTGGCGCTTTTTTTAGGCGGTTGCGCATTGAGTTTTTCAGATCGGCACATTTTTTTACGGGTTTACATTAACTTACAGCCCTTTACCCAAGGGCTGGGGGGTTCAAGCCTAGAATCATTGCTAGATGGAAACTAGATGGAATTCATAACATCCAAGCAAACCTGAGGTTTCAGGCTGGATTCGTTCGACGAAAGTACATTTTTGAAATCCTACTTCATCAGTCTCTTGTTGAACCTAACGAAGAGCTCTAGTTCAACTTGACCTCAAAGTGGTCCTGAAATAATATTTCAGGACCCTCAAGAGGGAGAAGGAGTGGGGCAGGTACTTCAAAATACCTTCCAGGGACATGCTTTGGTAGGCCTAAATATTTACCAAATCATATTAGGCTATTGAGTTACAAATCAAGTGAATATAGCCTACCACTCAATGCCTTTTTTTATGCTCTTTACAAATATAATAGGCCTAATCATTTTTGTTGGAAATGAATTCCAGCCCCCACCCCTATATATACCAATTTAAGGTATATATTTGCACATTAGGGGGGTGGGGGGAAAGTTTAAACTTACCTCTCATTTACATCAGAAAATAAATAACCCCCACCCCCTAATGTGCAAATATATGCCCTGAATTGGTATATATTGGGGTGGGGGCTAAAATTCATTTCTGGCAAAAATGATTATTATATTCATAAAGAGAATAAAAAAGCATTGAGTGGTAGCTATAGGCCTATTCACTTTAGTTGTAACTCAATAATATGATTTGGTAAATATTTACCCATGCTTTAGCCTGTAGACCTGTCCCTGAAAGTTTCATTTTCCTAACCTAACCCCTTTCCAAGATAGCCAAAAGTAGCTAAAGTAGAATTTTACTAACATAGCCCCTCTCTAAGATAGCCAAAAGTAGCTTAAGTAGAATTTTACAAAAGTTAGTGTCCTGAAGAGTTGGGTACTAGGAGATTCCGGTCAATATATACCAAATCATATTAGGTATTGAGTTAGTAGTACGGGCGCCAATAGACAAAAATATGCTTATTTTCAGTTCGTCATGACACATCTGTTTCACGCAATTTGAAAGCAGTTTCTAGTCATATCGAACACGCTGATTACGATTATACCCGGGAATAGATAGCTCAAAGGGGTGCTTGACCCTTAAAAATGACCTGAAAGATTAGGAAAAAACTATCGAGTTTTGTTTACAGTTTTTTCAAGTTTGTAACGCTGTCTGTTTAAGGCTTATGCAACGCGTGCAATTTAAAGTAGAAAGAGAAATAATGGTCAACAAATAAAGTTTTAAACTTATTTCAGAAAATTAGTATTGGGAATAATCATCATATTTGGATAGAGTATTGAATTCCGAAGAAAAAAGTATGATTAAGATAATTTCAACTCGCTACGTCATTAAGCTTACATGTTTCAACGCCGCCAGTTATTTAATGTCAGCAGGAAGGCCCAAAAAACGAAAACTTTCAATTATTACAAATAATTATTCGCTGTTTGGCAAGGGATTGCAACAATTCAAAAACCTTAAAAAAGAAAAACCATAGTTTCAAGCTGAGTACATATATTTACATAATAATAATAAGTACATAATAATCAAATATCTTTGAACAGGCACAGTATGAAAAGACATTGTATTGCGTAAGAAACAAAAAAACAGGTAATTGCGTAAAAACAGGTAATTACAAGAACAAGCAGAAAATTATCAAATTATTAATGTGCTGCAGCTCCCACTATTAAAAAAAAACTGTAGGTACTGCCGATGTTTTTAAAACTTGAATTTTACCGTGGGCACCCAAACATGAAACCGAATGTTAATGTTAATTGAATTTCTCAGGCCTACGTCTTACATCTCTGTTGAAAATCTTTGAACTTGGTGAATTTATATAGCATTTATATAAATCTTTATTTTCTTTGTTTCAATTTCAGATGCCACCTGTCCACCAGCCCATCTGCCATCCTGAACGTAGTCTATTTGCTGTTATTTTCATGATTTGAGTTATAGAAGACGTCAGTTAAACACAATCACTGGAAATAAAAGCATAGACTACTTGGAACTACTAAAATTCACTGGACACAATCACTGGATATAATAGCATAGACTACCTAGAATTACCGAAATTTACTTCAAAATCCTTAAAATTCGCTTCACAAAAACAAGAATCAACTCCACCTATACTTTTTGTAGACCTCTTTTTAGTAAATATATTGACATTTTGGAAAATTGTATGCGTGTGAACTTATGGGCTGTAAAGACAATTAAGAAATTTAAGGGTTGTTCAGGCTGACATTTTGGTCTGAGGTTTTTTCTAATATGTTTTTTTATCGAAGATTTGTAGACATACCACCTCATTCGATATAGTTGTTGATTGCAAGTGTCCAAGCAAAGTGTCTTATTTGGGTGATCCTGTTATAGTTAGTTAAAAAACATCTGTTCTCCCAATAAAGGCCAAATTTTTCTTCCAAGCGGCTTGGAACAACTTACCTAAGCAAGTTCTTGGACCAAGGGGGCCATAGTGTATAAAAAAATGATTCAGCGACAAGGTACATCTAAAAATCTTAGTTTTGACTGGTTGAAACCTGTTATTGAAATTCCTTGTTACGAAGATTATTTAGAAACTTTGAATTGCTTTATCAATAAAGTTATTACATCTTCATGCACCTGTATTTTAACATTGTTATTTATGGGAAGCTTTTGGACAAAATCAAATACCAACGAAACTAGTAATTCTATCCAAGACAAAAAAAAACTGAATCAATAATTTGAACTAAATCAAACAATTAAAGTATACCGATATAAAATGTGTCTTATTCCATTCAGCATTCCATTTTGTTTGTATACTTCAATATTAAGGCTCTCAACTTACTGACTCATAGACGTCAGTTCATGAAAATTAGAAGAGTTAAACGGTGTATGTGTAAATACGTATGTTTACACTTATTCAAAGTGTAGCCAGAGCTGTCTGTGGTGAAAGATGCCGCTACTTAGCTGAGAACTAAACTGAGAACTAAGCTGAAATCAATCATTTAACTATTAATAAACTCCAGTTGAATATTTGTGTCCATGATTTTTTGTTTTGAAAATCTCACGCCATAAATTTTTCTTTCAACAAATGTTTCTTGCCACTATCCTTTTCCCACTGATGCTGAAATCGGTTCCCGAAATCAGCTACGTTTGCCCAGCCCTTAAGAGCCCATTTAGACGAGGATGAAAACTAGATGGAATTCATAACATCCAAGAAAACCTGAGGTTTCAGGCTGGATTCGTTCGACGAAAGTACATTTTTGCTTCCATCCTACTTCATCAGTCTCTTGTTGAACCTAACGAAGAGCTCTAGTTCAACTTGACCTCAAAGTGGCCAGATGCAATGCATTTCTGCCATTTTGGCGCTTTTTTTAGGCGGTTGCGCATTGAGTTTTTAGATCGGCACATTTTTTTACGGGTCTACATTAACTTACAGCCCTTTACCCAAGGGCTGGGGGGTTCAAGCCTAGAATCATTGCTATTTGACATTTGGACCATTTTGAACAAAATGGTTAGCACAAAATTTTGATCGGAAGCATTTCGAATAAAAGGGCGGGGGGGCTGCTTACCGTCTGATTACTCTTTACTTTTAAAAATGGATCTAGATCTTTCGATTTAAATCGAATGAGCCTTTTCCAAAGTTTATATGATTATCCCATTCAATAAAAACCTTATATATGAACAATGGCCAGTTTGCCAAACTTACAGCCCCTTCCTTGGGGGTAGTGTGAGGTTTTATCAACACTCGAGCAATAATTGTTTACTTTCTTCACCTTTTGACTATTCTGGACATAATGGCCGTCTCAAACATTTGACTGGATACACTTGGGGAAAAGAGAACTGGGAGGGGGCGGGTGGTGTCCAAAGATCAAGCTTGGGAAAAAAAATACGCATCCATCATCTTTCTTCTGGCAAAGAGCGCAAAATTCTGTATGTTTGTAGATAGGAGCTAAACTTAATAAGGATTCAACTAGACTTAATAAGACTTATATGTCTGAAATTAAGATAAAAATCTAATTCTTTTTATATATTTATTGGTATGAAAATTTCGTTTTTTAGAGTTACGGTTATTATTGAGCCTGGTCGCTCCTTACTTACAGTTCATTGCTTCAAACTGTTTGATACAAAAAAAGTATTTTTAAAACACAAGGGATAAGTTATCGTCTCCTTCCTCCCTAATTGATACCCTGGTATCAGAATTCTACTCCTTAAGATGTATATAATAGAAATCTCCCGAGCTAAGGTGTTTCACCAAATAAGGTTCCCAAAATTTGGATTAAGCGCTAATTCTTTAAATGACCGCTAATTATAGATTATGTACGACCTCTCAACGCGCCTTTAGCGTTTTGTGTAATTTACTAAACTTCTCCCAATTTGCTAGGATATGTTTTTAAAAAATATATGGGAACTAACTTGATAAACAATTGTAATCATTTAATCATATGTTTGATATTTCACGAGATCCTTGTTTTGTTTTCACCAGTGCTAAAAGTACTAAATGAAATATTCAAGTGTAATATGTATTTTTGAGATCACCTGCGTCTCTTTGTTATACAAATTGAAAAGCACGTTCAAATATAGATGGAGATATCCAAGTTGATTCCTAGATTTACTACGAATTTGTTTAACCATAGTCTTTGTGAAATAGGTTTGGACCTATACCCCTCTTTCTGACATCTTGAGTTCTTATGCGTTCCGCACATTCTGTTTAAAAACCTGCGTTCTTTTTGAAATTGTTAACCCTCAACCCTCACCTCCAAAAAGTGCCAACCCCCATTCAAACAAAGTCCTGAGTATATGCCTATTTGCAAATGTGAACCATGATCTTGGTAGTCATAGAAAAAATTAGGTTAGGTTGAATAGCACCCACTTCAACCTAACTTTACTCAACCCACTCCAACATTGGAGCCGCATGGCCTTTACTACTTCGGTTTCGATTAAGAATCAACCGTTGAATTTTTCTAGCAAAAATATGCCGAGTAAACGATTTTACCCGTAAAAAAATGTGCCGATCTGAAAAACTCAATGCGCAACCGCCTAAAAAAAAGCGCCAAAATGGCAGAAATGCATTGCATCTGGCCACTTTGAGGTCAAGTTGAACTAGAGCTCTTCGTTAGGTTCAACAAGAGACTGATGAAGTAGGATGGAAGCAAAAATGTACTTTCGTCGAACGAATCCAGCCTGAAACCTCAGGTTTGTTTGGATGTTATGAAT